>JAOTRH010075414.1:0-17586 GCA_034768845.1 Heliamphora exappendiculata | reverse complement strand
CGGCTACACGATCGTTGAAACACCACCAAGGATCGGCTACGAACGTACTCCGTCTGTCTTTCTCTCTCTTACAGCTTACAATATACTCTAAGTTGTATCTCTCGCAAGCTGTAAGAGAGAGAAAGACAGACAGAGTACGTTCGTAGCCGATCCTTGGTGGTATTCCAACAATCGTGTAGCCGTTTTATCTTGGGAGAGTAATACCGGTGGAAAACCTACAACACCCTCGGTAGGCGGTGAATTATTCTTAAGAAAACTGCATTTGTAGGACTCGATTTGCAAATTCTATTCCTATTATTTCTGTGATTTCATTTTTCTGTAATTTCAGATTATTGTAATTGTTGAAAGTTAATAAAAATATATTTTTTGGATCACCGAGCATGTATATATTTTATTTTGGCGTTGGTTTGTCTCCCAAAAAGGATTGTGTTGGTTTTCTGTATTGGTGTGCTGTAATTGCTGCATTGGAAGCTTCTTTGTGGATGTTCAAGTTACTGTTCATGTTCATTAGAAGATGTGCAATTATTAGCTTGGTGGATAGTGGAGTCGTCAAGTTTTGTTTATGTGGTTGATGATGAGGATACTATGATTAGGTTTTATTTATAGTTTTTAAGCTTTGGTAGGTTAATAGGCTTCCTATCGAATTGTTTTGGTAGGTTGCTCACCCGGTGTTCTTTGGATCTCCACTCTTCGTGATTGACTGATATTGATTATATGCTTGTTTAGGCACGAGCTTGCCTCTCTTGGAGTCGAGGTTATGCAATTTTTGCTCGAGTTGTAGATTTAATAATATTTCTCTTTTACTGATAATTTTTTTAAGTAACTATATTTGTGGAGAATGCTCTCTCTCTCTCTCTCTCTCTCTCTCACACACACACACACACACACACACACACACACACACACACACATCCAAACCTTTGTCAAGCTGGACCTTTATGCGAGATAAGAATTGCTGAATTCGTTTGTCATTTTTCTCGTATGCATGTAAACAACCGGCCTTCGAGCTACATGCCCTTCAACTTTCTAAAGTTTGCTATTTGTTTTAAAGAAATTCATTCCACAAATTCTGGAAAAAGATCTATCAACCTTCGAATTTTAGGACACAACAACAGTACAGTGAACCTGCTAAATTCACAGAATTATTGATTAATTCATGACTAGTAATAAGTTTCACATTAATTACATTGTGAAACGATCTCTTGTTATTATATGCTTATGAAGAAATTTTAAAACCTCATGAACAAATATATAATATTGATGAATTTCACAACAAAACAAGAAACAAATTGTAAAACATCTCTGATTTTAAGGTTACTGTTAGATTTCATATAAATTACATTTTAAAACACTATTCATTAATCTATGGTTATAAATTTTATTGTGACCATTGTGATAATTTATTCCACACCGATAGAATATAAAAAATAAGTCTGGTATATAATGAAACTTGTAGAATATTACTAATAGTTTGAGTTTAAGCATTTTGAGCCGCGTTGTTAAGTTATTTATTCAAGTTATTGAGTCAATAATCTACTTGGGTCGTTACAAATAGTAAGCTAACTCTGGTTTCCATCTAGGGCTCTGTGGCGGTGCAGATAGATGAATAGAGGCTCTGAAGAGCAGTAGAGACCTCGAGGTTGTATACCTTGCACACCTTAATGAGCTATTCTGTATCCGTTAAAGGGCTACTATCCACATCCCAACTAAGAAAAGAACATGGATCACGGGAAGAGAACGTTGCGTATTTGAGTGTGGGATATTGTGATAACCCATCCCACATTGGTAGGAGATAGAAATAAGTCTGGTATATAATAAAACTTGTGGGCTACTACTAATAACTTGAGTTTGAGTATTTTGAATCACATTGTTAGGCGCTTTATTCAAATTATTAGGCTAATGATCCACTTGGGTTATTACAACCATAAATTTCAAAAATCGATGAGAGAGCTTATTTCGTGTTCCAGATCTATATTATAACAATTCAAGAAAATCACTTGCCTAATAATTTGAATAAATAGTTTAACAATGCAACTCAAAATGCTTAAATACACGACAAATTCATTGAATGGCCCAACCTTTTCTTTTGGTTGGGATGTGAATAGTAGCTTATTAGCGAATACAGAACAACACATAAGCATGCACATGGTATAAAATCTCAGGGCCTTTATCTCTCTCCAAAGCATTTATTCCTCTATCCACACCACTGTAGAACCCTATATGAGAATTAGGGTTGACTCTTATACTATTTGTAATAACTCCAGTGGACTACTGCTCAATAACTTAAATAAATAGTCTAACAATGCGGCCTAAAATACTCAAGTCAAGTTATTAGTCATAACTCATAAGTTTTTTTTCTATATCAGAGTAGATTTTTATCTCCCACCGATGTGGAATGGAGTATCATAATATTTTTTACTTAAATATGTAATACTCTTGTCACGTGGCCCCAGTTCTTTCTATTGTTGGAATGTGAATAACAGTTCATTAGCAGACATAGCAGCCCATAAGCATACACAATGTATACAACCTTGGGCCTCTATCCATCTTTAGAGCCTCTGCTCCTGTATCCATATTATTACGGAGCCCTACATAAGAATCAAGGTTGGCATGAATACCGTTTACAACGATTCAAGTGAACTATTAATTTAATAACTTGGATAAAGAGATTAACAACGCTATTCAAAATGTTTAAACCCAAATTATTAGTAATAGCTCACAAGTTTTTTATTTACTATATTTAATTTTTATATTCCACAGATATAGAATGGGGTATCACACAAATGGCCCCCATTTCTTCTTCTTTGCAACTGACGACCTACTGGGTGTAATAAATCCAATTGATGGCGACAAAAATTTTTGATTCATTGAAATAGGCTGTATAGCGGCACATCTCCATTTCTTCAATTCTCTACACAGGAAAACAGAGGCTTTTAACACCTACGTGTGCATAAGCACACTGGAGTTTTCAAAGCTTGGCTTTTCAGCCGTAACTTGCTGCTCGCTTTGGTAAAAATGCTAAAATATTTTGAATTTAATCAAAGTTGACCCAGAATTTCATAAATCGTATAGCTTTAATTATCTTTTGAAACTTTCGATTTATTATCAATATCTTTTATCCCAAGAATTTAATAGGGGTAAAACTATGTGTAGGGTTCTTTGCGAGAAAATGATTAAATAAATAAAGGAGATGCAAAATTTATGAACTAATCAATAACATAAAACGCAGAGAGAGTATTGGTAGGGTGCATAGAAGGCTAGAAATTATCAGAGTAGAGGCAGTACGAACAAGTAGAGTCTAGAAATCAATGAATAATGAATAAGAGAACGATCATTCATCCTATTTATAACCATCTGATAGAGCTATTAGAATTAAGACGAAATTCTTAAAAGATATCATCAAATCATAAAATCTTATCTAAATACATTGGATCAGTGTTTTACTCTTATTTAGCTAGGTCAACCTATGGTCACCTAGTGGGTAACCGACCCACTCTGGTCGAGTGACTCTGGGTCACTCAAGTCACTCAAATGAGTGGGTCTCAGGTCTCCCAGTGCTGACAAAATCATTTTTTTAATTTCAAGCCACATATCTCCTAACATCTTATAACAAACTTCATGTACTGTCATTGATTTTATCTATTGTCTCTAGGGCATTTTTGTTGATGATTCTCTCTAGAACATTTAATTGTATAGTCTATGCTATACTATTTTTATCAATACTCAGCCACATAGTTTATTTTATGGCTCATAGTCCCACATTCGAGCTGTATCCACCATCAGTGTTAGGTGGATGTTAGAGTATGTCCTATAACCTCATTGTCTGTGTTATAGTCCCATGATCTTATAGTCTGTGCTCTGTCTTAGTCGGCTAGAAGTCAAGTTATGTAACCCAACTTGAGTAACTCGAGTTAGTCGGGTCTTTTGAGCTGTTTCAAGTTCTTGGCAAATTTCAACACACGCTAATCCTTTAGGTTAGGAAGTTTCTTACCCAAGTGACTCGTTTTAGGTTGTTTATCTTAGAGTGATTCAATATATATAATTTGGTGTTGTTTCGCTCCTCGGCAATGTACATTGCTTTCTTTTTTATTTATGATTTTATTGGTCACTCAATGATAACTCGAGTTACCCACCCGAGCCATTCATATGTACCCCGAGTAGCTCAGCTACCATTTTCGACTAAGAACTTGAGGGAATTTCAACAGATTTGTTACTATTTGGGTGTCGCCATGCCCTGCTTATGATCATTAACATTATTTTCCTTTAGTTTGTTCTCGTTTACTTGGCCAAGTTACTCATCTGAGTTACTCGGCTATGAATATATATACTTTCTTTTACAGCTGGCCAGTGGCCACGTACACTGAAACTAATATTTTAAATTTTAAAACGGGACTGAAAACAATAAAGGGAACTAAATTGTTTAAATAGGCCTAAACAACAATTAACGTAAACAAAATATTATTTAATTTGAACAAAAAGAAAAAAAAAATTTCACCCAATCAACAAATCGTACAAAAAAAAAAATAAAGCTAATTTACAAAACTATCTACTTTCAATCTAAATAAGGTTTTTTTTTTTTGACTAAAAAGAGAAAAAAAACTACTTTAAACTATTTACCAATTTGGGCTTAAGAAGTAGTAGTTATTTAAACCTCAAAAGGGTGGAGTTTAGCAACGGTCAAAACCACAATATTTGATGAACCAAAACTGATGAAATTGGACAACATAAATCATTTTATTTGGACAGTTCTTTTCTAGATGTTCTTTTCTAGATAATCGAATTGGTCGCCAGATAAGTTTTCCCTATCTTAGCTGCATTTATTATTATTATTATTATTATTATGATTTCTTTCTCTCTTTCTTTTTGTTTCTTTTTCTTTTATCTTTAGGAATGATTGATGGTAGGGGAGTGAAAAATTTAGTATATTTATTTAATATGCATAATTTTAAGCATTTAAAGAGAGAGGAATGTTTTATGTTCTGACATAATATGAAATTATAAATATTATCCTCTCATATGAGTAATGCCACACAATCATATAATTATCCTTATTGTCCCTTATTGTATCAATCATGTAACTGCTACACATTCTCAAAAAGCTCTATTTATTTTTATGTAAAATATTTTATAATAAAAATATGTTTAATGTAAAATAATCTTGTAAAAAATATTTTCTTTTTATCTTCTAGTTTTTTTATTGACATTTGAAAAGCATTTTTAAAACAAAAATTTTCCCTTGAATTGCAAGACCCATCGCCGCCGGCGTCGCCGGCGTGCGAATCTCAATCCTCACAAAACTTAAAGGAACTGAATTACCGGTGCATAGAGCTGATTCATTGGTCTCTCCATCGCTCTGTGAGAAGAAGTGCACCTCATCTCTGCCTCGCTCTCTCATTCATATAACTACTAATGATGGTTTATATTTGAGCTTTCAAAATAAAAAACAACTTACAGATTCTTTTTTTTGAAATTTTATTTTGGCCTTACGATATATAATATTATATTAAAAAATATTTTACATTATTCTTATCAAATAAAAAAATAAAAAATAAGTAAACTATTTTATCAAAAACATTTTGTACTAATTATTATCTTAAAGATATGCAAAATCATACAAAATATCGAATAGGGAGTTAGTCGAAATTCACGCAACTACAAGTCATCAAAGGATTTTCCTCTCTGGAAGGTAGACCAACGGCTTGACCAGAATTCTATTCAATCTCTATTCCTCTCCAAAAATGTCAAGTGACCAATAGGATTATGCCATGTAACAATATTAGATCCGGACCTATTCCTTCACTAGATAGATGGATTGTCTTCCTATTGTTATTTATTTGTTAATTTTCTTGCTTGAAATCCAAATTTGATTCATGCATTTGGCTCTATACCATCGGAAATAGTCGTTGCAAAAATTATTTGCATTGATTTTGTTGGAAATAGTGAATTCAATTTACCATTATTCTAGAATTATTGGCCATTATTCTAGAATTGATTTCTACATTCAATTGGCAATTCAATTTCAGAAATCAATATCATTCATTAGCAATTAATTACTATTTTCAATTCTGTTGTAACTCTTCATGGGAGAAGGTGTATATATATATATCTCCTCTAGTATTCTGAATAAGCATAGAGAAGAGGTGAGTGAGTCCAGAATACAAGAGAGAAAGAGAGAGAGAAAGAAACCCAATTATAATTGTCTGTTGTTAGAGAGAGAAAGACAGACGAGCTACGTTCGAGTAGCCGATCTTTGGTGGTGTTCCAACGTTCGGGTCAACCGTTTTATCCTGAGAGAGTAACGTCGGTGGAAAAATCTACAATTCTCTTGGTAGACGGTGAATCATTCTTAAGAAAACTGCGTTTACAGGACTCGGTTTGCATATTCTGTTCATGCTATTTTTTACAATTTTGATTTCTGTAAATTCTGTTTATTGTAATATTTAAAAGTTAATAAAGATGTATTTTCTGGACCACTGAACATATTTTATATTGCGTTATATTTCTCCCAATAAATTTTGCAACGCAAATGCAGCAGCAACCGCCAGGCTCACAAAAACATTTTAGTGACGGTATCTCTCTGTCGCAAATTTAGTGACATAAAAGGCAGGTTTTAGCGACAGTAGTATGGCTGGCGCAAAAATACTTAAAAACAAATCATCTGCTACTGCAAATATGCAGTCGCAAATACATTGACATCGGTGCTTTTTCCGTCACTAATAGCAGTAAAACTCTTGACGTTTTTTGCTACTTTCTATTGTGGTCGCAAATTCGATTATATGTATGTTTCGGCATACAAATAAATCAAGGGCGCATATAATTCTAGGATTTTTTTTAGGAAAATGGGTTATGCTATAGGATGAAGAGAATGAATCATAGAATATGATAAAAGAAGACAAATAATGATATAAAAGATAAAATACATAATAAACTTGTGAGGGATAATTTATATCATGAGGTTATAAATAGATTTATGATGAATAAGTTTTATATATATTATTTTTATATTTAATTAACATGATGTATAAATTTGAATACAAAGATGTTGGATGCGTGTCTTGTAGTATGCGGGCCCATATAATTAGAGTTTCATAGTTATATAGTGACAAGGGTTTTAGGATTTTTACTTATAAATATGAGCCCTATAATTTTTGTAAGTTTGTGAGAAGTTGAATCAAATATGGTAGAAATGTAGGAAGAGATAAAAAAATACCGAAGGGAGATAAAGGTAACCTTTGAGCGGAGAAACGGAATTTATTTTAAAGCCCGAATTGTCAGTGTTGGGTTTTAGAGTATTTTTTATTTCAGAATTATATACTCTACGGTTATATATATACAATAGATTATCTCTCAATAACCGTGAACGCAGACAGGTTGTGCCAAACCACATAAATTCTTGTGCAATTTTTTCTTTGGTGTGTGCATAATTTTTGCTTCTATTTGCGTTCGGGGATTGGTATTCATATTACAACAAATTTTTTCTTCTTTGCACAATAGAAAGGGTATAATTGAGGGGATATATTATAAAAAAGATACTATTAATAATTTAAATTTAAACACTTTAAATTATATTGTTAGATTCTTCATTTGATTATCCATCAGTTTATTTGGATCATTACGGCTTTGTTTGGTTATTGATTTAAAACCATTTTTTTAATCCTTTTGCATATTTTTTATTTAAAAAAAATCAATGATCAAAACTTAATATTTTAGCTTTGTACGAAAGTATACCTAGTTCAGAAGAGATTTGAACGTCGATTTCAAATCGAACCAGTCCGGTTCAAGGCACTATTGTCTTAAACCTTTTTAAACAGTTTAGAACAGATTCGACAAGTGTTTTGTCTATCAAAGTGTTGTGAATTCACAAAAGAGGACAGTAGAGACGCCTTTTTACTATATCAAAATAGTGGTTCTTTGATTTTAAGTTGACCATCAAAATGGGCAAAGCTCAGTTGGCCAAATTATCATTTTCCTATTAAATGCGTTTCCAATTATTTTTAGTCCTCGAAAATGAAAAATTGATTACGTTGACCATGTAAACTTCGAAACGTAGACACTGCTTTAATGCGTTTTTGACAACCAAACCCTAGATTTTTTTATCAGTGGTTCTGGATTTTCTAACTTCAGATTTGACCAAGTTAAAAGATTAGGGTCTAATTGGCAACTAGCTTAAAAGTTAGTTTTTTTTTAGTAAAAAAATTAAATTGGATTCAAAGTAAATTATTTGGTAATTTAACTTTTAATTTAGTTTTTTTGAAAATGGTTTTTAGGCATAAAGCTAGTTTTTTTGTTTTTTGTTCGAATAATTTTACTCTTCTATATATTTGATATTAATAATTATATACAGTTGATAGTATTAGTAAATAAGTTATGAATAAATGGTATTATTTTATTTTAAAAATTGTGAAAGTTTGAATAGAATTTTCTCGGAGTTTATGTTTTAATTTGACTTTTTAATTTTTTAACTTTTTGCTTTTTTATCAAACGGGCAACCTTAGTTTTTTGGCATTTTTAGCCAAAAAGCCAAAAGACCAAGGTTGTCAATCATGGCCTAAATCAAGTGTTTCAATGGGTGATTAATTTGGCATGAATTTTTAAAAATGAATTATTTTTCTTATTGTCACTAAAAAAATTTTAACTCCAAAATTATTTTTTGCCACACATTTAGCAAAAAAATTTATGTGACAAATAAAAAGTTATCATAGAAATACAATAATACATTTTGTGACAATAATTTACTTTGTTACAAAAGTTGGTATAATAAAATTTAATGACAAGTCAAAAATAACGTCACTAATAATTATTTTTTAATCACAATTTCTTTGTTGTCGCTAAAATAATTGTCATTAAATTTTTTTGGCGCAAAATTTATTTTTCCGCTACATATTTAGTGACAAAAATTATATGACAAATAATATATTATCACAAAAAAAATATGAGTTAAGGCTTTTAGTGAAAACCATGTTTTTATCACAAAATATTTATTTTTAGAGACGATTTTATATTCATCATAATTTTTTTGTCAGTATAGATCGATTTTCTTGTAGTAGTACGAGCACATAGAGAAAATATCAAAAAAAAGCAGGGGCAAAAACATATCAGGGTAGTTAATGAACTTTAATGAGATGATACTAATAAAAATTAGGGTAAATTACACTAACCTCTCATGAGATTTACAAAAATATCAACTATTTCTCATGTAGTTTCAGAAATGTCACTAACCTCCCATCTGGTTTAGTTTTTGCATCAAATTAGTCTAATCATCAATATTTTTGTTAATTTTAACAGAAACACTGTTTAAAAATTAAAAAAAATAAAAATTATTTTCTAATTATTTTTTGTGTTTGAAACATTTTATTATTATAATTAGAAAAAAAAATTATTTTATTTTTATTTTTTATTTAAAAAAACAGTGTTACTGTTTTTTAGAAAAAATAAAAATAATAAAAAAAACTGTTTTTAAAAATAATTTTAAAAACTGTTTTTAAAAAAAACTGTTTTTTATTACAAAAAATAGTGTACTGTTTTTTAGAAAATAAAATAAAATAAAATAAAAAATATTTTCTAATTATAATAATGAAATGTTTCAAACACAAAAAATAATTAAAAATATTTTTTTATTTTTTAAACAATGTTTCCGTTAACTTTAACAAAAATATTGGCGGTTGGACTAATTTGATGCAAAAACTAAACCACATGGAAGGTTAGTGACATTTCAAAAATCACATGAGAAATAATTGATGTTTTGATAAATCTCAAGGGATGTCAGTGTAATTTATCCTAAAAATTATAAATAATTAATGTGACATATAAAAAACAGTGGTTAATGAAACTAGCTTTAAAAATGTATTAAGTAAGAAATAGAAATAAAGAAATAATACATCAATATAGTATTTTTATGTTTTAGTCTATTGTATTTTTTTTTTAAAAAAAACTTCATATATATATTCATAAATATAAAAATATTTATTTTATGTAATTAGGAATAAAAAATAAATAGCAAATTGTTATCGGGAGCAAAAGAAAATCATATGTAAAAGGGCAAGAATATCATTGAGCGAGATGGGACGGGATTGGAAAATTAACAATCCTAGTTACGCAAATGTCTTTTTGTAGGAGGTCAGTTTTGTTCAATCACCCAATAATTTCAAGAACTTGGATTTGTGGCCCTAACGCTCGTTTTGCTTGCTTTTTTCAATTTCTTTCCTTCTTTCTTTCTTTTTCGTGCTTCTTTTGGCAATGCACTAGTCGAATTGCGCATATCAAACATGTAAACATATAAACCTCGATCGGTAATATTCTTTATTTTTTTCTCTGGTTCTTTTTTCTCCTTCTGCAATCAATCATATATTGCACTAGAATAACCAAAATACATAGGATGTTGTATTAGTTGAAAAAGTGTATTATTTTTGGGTTTTACTGTAATTATTTATTTATAATATAAAATAAACACATCATTTGGTATGAACAAAGCTAATTCACGATTTTATAACCGTTATAACACTTTTGTAGCAGCTGTTATAGTTTGAACTCTTTCAAAAAAATTGACACTCTCTCTCTATTTTCTTTTTCAAGAATTGTAAAAACTATTTCAATTTTGTGTAATCGCTTCATTGTTTTAAAGATTTTCACCTTTTCTCTCCCTTGTTCACAACTCTAATTAATTTCAAGTATTTCATTTGTTTATGTTTTTTTTTAATTTAATAATATTTTTAAAAAAATTTAACGATTGCAAATGCATAATTTGTGCCATAAATGCTAGTGTATATATATATATATATAACACATAAATGCTAGCTAGTATATGTGTATGTGTGTGTGTGTAAGGTCTTGTTGTTGACAAATATCCCAAAGCTATCAGTCAACGTGAAAACGTGACGATCCCAACTTCTTGCTTCCTTTGCTAGCCGTGTAGACTGTAGTACAATTTTCCCTTTGATCATTAAATATTTCCTTTGCTGATTTTGTTTCGAATTTAAGAAGAAAAACTTAGGTGTGATTTGACCGCTCGAGTAATGGTGTCTGCAGGTGAAGATACCGAGAGTTATGAAGAACCACCCGATAGACCGTTTGAGCGGCCTATTCGAGGGTCGTTTGATTTAAGGCGGCTAGGGTTAAGTTTTAACTTATGAAACTTACTATATAAAGGTTTTATGTTCATAGAAACTTGAGAGGTCGTCCAATACTCAAGAGAGACTCAGAGAGAGGCTAGAGAGAGTAAAGCACAATATAAGTATACACCAGAGATGCTCAGGTTGAGAACAGAGAGTGTAAAAAGAGGTTCAGATACAATAGAGTGAGACTCATATTTAGAGATCAGATAGTGTAGAGTTAGTTCTTGTAATCCTTGTTGATAATAGTGGATTATTCCTTCTTGTTCTTCCGTAGAGGTAAGCAGTCAGCCGAACCACGTATATTTTTGTGTTCTTCGTGAATGTTCTTGTTCAGTATTTATTTGCTTTACGTGGATTGTAGGCTGCGTTACTATTCCGCTGCGTAGGGAATTTAAGTTCTTCAAATCCCAACATCTTTTTTTTTGTTGTAATTGATTTACATAAATCACAAATGTTATTACATTACAAATGTTTTCCCTTTGATCATTAAATATTTCTATCAAGTTTCATAAGCCAACAAACTAGGGTAATGACGTTTTTTCCCCCATAAATCAAGCTTTTTATCTTGTAATATTTTGGTTGAGTTAATAAAATATTTTCTTGCTAATAAAATAAATGGCAATCAAACAAGGAATAATGAATTCGTTTGATAACCCAACTTAAAGCGTAGTATTTTTTATTTTTTATTTTTGAAATTTTTTTTTGTTTTCAAGCCAATAAGTGAAAAAACTCGTTTGGGAGCAGAGAGCCAACTTATTCGGGATGCTTCTCTTTAGCTATGAGTTGGTTCCCTTTTGTTGAATTTCTTCTTTTTAATGAAATTTTCATTTCTTTTGCCAATTAAAAGTAATTTGAAGTCGTCAATATATATAACTTTAAACAAACAAATTTAATAGTCTCATTTTACGTAGGAGCCAAACGAAGTCAATGGCCCTTCCGGGGCTAATTTGCGTAATTTTGCATTTTTTTCTCTTTTTTTTTTATTATTGATTAAACATATTATTTTTCAAAACATCTCGATTATAAAAACATAGAAAAATAAAAATTTCTGATCAAAAAATAGAAAAAGAATCACTAAAGACAAAAATAAACAAAATAAAATCTTATTTTTTAGTTTATTTTGCTTTATGACCAAAATAAATAATATTAAATCTTATTTATTAGCTAATTCTGGCTTATTTTTTTTCTCTTTTGATAGTTTACATATTTTTTTATTTTTTTTAATTCTTCTTGATAAAATGAATTCAAAATGTATAATAATTTAACAAAACGTTTATAAAAAAACTCAATAATAATAAAATAAAATAAAATAAACAAACAAGTTATTATCCCAAAGCCCGCCGATATCTAGATCAATGAAACAAAAAGAAAAAAACTTCTTTTTTTAACAAAAAAAACAGTGCATGGACAGGGAGTTAATTAGCAGGGAGAGAAAGGTAAATGCTACTCATACTTAACAACTTTTTTCAATCCCACACAAAATTAAGATGTCAAACCTTGCCACCGCCTTCTCTCTCTATCCTCTACTCTACAGTTTGTCACGCAGGGTCGAACCACCGGTCCAAGTCAACCTTCTCTTCCCCACCTGGCCACCTTAATATATTTCCCCCTTCCCCCATTATCTGTTTCCCCTTCACCTCTTCTTCTCCTTCTTCTTCTTCTATCCCAACTCTCTCTCTCTTTCTCTCTCCCTCCGCCCCTCTCTCTCTCTCTCTCTCTCTTAATATTACTGGTCGTCCATTACTACTTCTCTGAAAAAGCAAGGATAATCATATTACAGTTGCATGCAAATACAATTACCTATACAATACAATGAGGAAACCATGCTGTGATAAGCAAGACACAAACAAAGGAGCTTGGTCCAAACAAGAAGATCAGAAGCTCATAGAGTACATTCGGGCACATGGCGAAGGTTGTTGGCGTACCCTACCTCAGGCAGCAGGTTTGTATATATGACACTCGACCTAGCAGGGTTTTAAATATCGTTTGTTCCTATTGTAGCACTGATACCGTGACACGTATCACAATTTTAGGGAAGGGATATTGATATTTATCAATTTTTTGGCTAATACACGGGTTGTATCACCAGTACGGTAACAACGATGCGGATATGTGTTTCAATACCACAATTTAAAGCCCTACAATCACTTTTTGGCGTTATCGGTGCAAAATTTTTACAGTTCTCGTAATTATTGGTTTTGCCCAATCTATGTGTAGCGAGGTGAAAACAAACTCTAAAGTTTTCCCACAAAGGGTTCCTTATAATTAAAGTAAGAGGAAAAAAAAAGAGAAAAAAAAAGGCTTCATTTTCCATCATTGTTTACGCAACCTCCAAGGGGGGAGAAAAGTTAATGGTTTCTTGGTTATTGGTTTAATTTTCCATTTTTTTTTGGTGTTTTCTATCGATCAGGCTTACTTCGTTGCGGTAAAAGTTGTAGGCTTAGATGGATTAATTATCTAAGGCCAGACCTCAAAAGAGGCAATTTTGCTGAAGATGAAGAAGATCTCATCATCAGGCTTCATGCACTCCTAGGCAACCGGTGCGATATCTTTTTCACCATGTCCTCTCTTCCATTACTTTCTTTTCTATTCTTTTCTTTTTTGCATTTTTCCCACCCCTTCCAAAGAAAGCATGCTTGCTTTGCTCCATGACTAGCATAACAAGATTTATTTATATAACAAGACTAATTTTTGATATAAACCTAGATTTCCCAACAGAAATAGATTCCTAATTAATTACTACTGTAGTACTATTATCATTGTACCAATAATCGAAGAACCATTTTATGAGATATAACTAACTCATAAATGGGCAAAAAATGGTTTTAGGTGGTCGTTGATAGCCGGAAGATTGCCGGGAAGAACAGACAATGAGGTGAAGAACTACTGGAACTCTCATTTGCGAAGAAAGCTTATGAACAATGGAATTGATCCGAATAATCACCGGTTGAACCAGAGTCTTCCACGGTCTCAGAATCCCGGTGCCTCCGACGACGGTGCAATGGCTACCTCATCAGCTTCCAGAGACCTTGCTTCCCAATCCGGGCAGGCAAAAACCAAAGGTGACAATGACCAGGTCTCCGATGCTGGAAGTTGTCTAGAAGAGGACGCCACAAGGGGTTTACCAGATTTAAATCTTGATCTTTCAATGACAATTCCTCCTCCTTCTTCTTCTTCTTCAATTGTCATTGTTGAAGAGAAGAAGAAGCAAAATGATCAGTCCTCAACATCAAGGAGTGATCAACTTGAATGTTCCCCGCGTTTAACACTTCTTCTCTTTAGGTGAGAATTTATAGGGCAATGATTGAGGATCTATGGAGATATGAAGAAAGATTTGGGGAGGAGGTGAAAATTTGGATTAAAAGTCTCATTTTGATGATCTCCATTGTTTTTTTTTAATGGGTAAATTTTTTTTTATTAATTCTACAACCCAAATAAAAACAATATAGCCTCGTCTCTAAAGAAAAGCAAGTTCATGTCCAAACAAGCCAACAATCAACAACACTCAATTGCGGGAAAGAGAGACCTAAAAATTCAGGAGGCGAGAAACCTATCAGCTACAGCCTAGAGGGAGCTATATTGTTTTACAACCCAGCAGGTGAAAAGCCAAAATCTCCGTTGTTTTAGTAAAGATTTGAAACCAGTTTGTAGTCATGGAAAGTTGATCAAGTACATAAATCATGATCAGATGGAAAATTATTACTTATTTCAACTATCCTATGCGAACCGTTTCTCACTGCATAATTGAATGAAAGTGCCAAGATGTTGTTTGGAGAGTACCGAATAATTACTCGGTTTGGACGGTTCGGTAGAAAGAGACTCTGCCAAGCGCTCACACGGCTGAAACCATTATTCCTCTAATTGTTTCAATTTATATTGCTCGATTACTTGTAAATTTGTTTTCCAATGTCTACAAAGGCCGATTTAGGTTACCATATATACATGCATCGATGAGTTAATAAGTGACAATTTGTGATCATGGAAGTTCATTACATTGTGCGATCATTATATTATTGATTGTTGAGTTTGCTTAGGTATCAGTAATTTTTATTTCCCCGTTTTAGATATTTGCATATATAATGTTAGACTATATAAATTAGAATCAGTATAAAATCCTATATCAATCAATGATAGGAATACATATAATCAATTGAAATCATTATCTGATCGCATAAGGATATATCTATATATTAACATTTTTTTTATTTGATCAAATTATTATACTTTTTAATTTCTTTTATCGAGACGGACTGAAAAAAAAATTAAAGTATAAAAAGTTCAAAAATACAAAAATAAGCCAACATAGATCAATATGCCATAAGTTTATATTATTTATTTTTGTCTTCAGTAATTTTTTTATTTTATTTTTTTATTTGTAACGATCCAAGTGAACTACTGTCCTAATAACTTTAATAAAGAGCTTAACAACGCGACCCAAAATGCTGAAACCAAGTTATTAATAGTAACTAAAAATTTTTTTTATATACCAAACATAGCTTCTATCTCCCTCCGATGTAAGATGAAATATCACAATATCCTCACTTAAATACGTAATGCCCTCATTGCATGCCACATGACTGATTAGAGCATAGTTGTCAATACCGACCGATACGTACCAGTTTGAAACAAAATCGGTATACTAATTACTTAGTTTCGTACTTATTAAAATACTAACTTTTACCGGTCTATATCAGACATACCGAACAATACTAGCTCGTACCGAGAAATACTGGATACATATCATACCTTAATTATTTTTTTTTAAAAATATTGATTACTTACTTTTTTTTCACTTCTACCTTTTATATTTATTTTTATATTACATTTCAAGCTTTAGATATAATATAAAGGGAGAGTTAATCAATGTTAAATCATTATTAAAAAATTTTAATGTTTATTATATATTGCTTTAAAATTAGTTATCTCATTATAAATAATGTAGTTTAGTTAATTAAATATTTTGTTAGATAAATATTTATGTTATACTACATTATTTATTGTTGAACATTACTTTTTTAAAAAGCTCATATAATATTTTATAACAATAAATTCAAAATGGTATCCGATATTTTGTTGTTATCGATATATAGTGTACCAATAAAAAATCTAATATAATATCCTATACAATATTTAGAACTTTGGACTTGAGAGTTAGTGCCAATCTATTAAAATGTATTTTTTCTGCAATGATGCCATTAATCCTTTCTCTTGTTATCTCGATATTATAATTTTTTTAAATTAAAAAAATATGATAATTTTTTAAGATAATAATATTTCTCTTTTGTTGTTTTCAAATATATATATACACACACACAACAAAATGTTCTGAGTTTTTTCCAAAATTTCTTTTAAAGTTTTTAAAGATTTTATATATTTTTAATAATCAGTAATAAACATCATAATTTGATTAGTTCAAATCTAAATTATTCAAAAAATACTTAATTTTTTAAATTTAAAATTAGCATTATCTTATCATGTTGGTTTAGAATTTTTAGGTTACTCTTCTAATATATATATTTCTTAAAATTATACTTATCCAAAAAAAATTCACACCCTTTTATATTTTAAAATTAATATTTAATTTCATTTTAGATTTGTTCAAAATCTTCAGATAACTATTTCGATATAACTCCTTTTAATTCTTTATATTTATCCACACAAAAAAAGTGCATTATTTATCTTAGATTTGCTTCAGGACCTTCAATTACCATTCTGATATTACTCATTTTAATTTCTAATGCATTACTACAAAAATTCAATTCTTTATTTTAGATTTGGTTCAGAATCTTTAGATTACTATTATGATATAACTCTTTTTAATCTTTGAAATTTATCCTTTAAATTTATCATATTAACACTCTATTTCAAGCTATATTACTATTTTTCATTTTGACATATATATCCGTAAAATCTATCATATTAACACTCTATTTCAAATTATATTGCTGACTTATTTATAGTAAAACTTTATTTCTACTGCTACCAGAATATCTAATTCTTAGGACTATAAACTTTAGCATATATAGGGACATATTTTGATCATCTTGATCGACAATTTTGACTGATAAATTATATTTATAGTGTTACGATATAGCAATGTGTTCTTAGTTTGCGCATGCCTTGTGACTTTTTTTATGTTTTGGTTTCCAAGTAACTAATAAGTTTTACAAATTTTTTATAAAAAAAAAAAAAAAGTGGAAGAACCCACAGAAAAGCTCTATAAAATTCAATGAGAAGCCTCCCAAATTTTGTTTCTAGGAATAAACCAATTAGATGGCTCAAAGTGGTATTTACTTAGTTAATATAATCGGAGGCTAGCGTGATAAAAATAAAATGGAGCAGGAGAATAAAATTATGTTTTCACACCACTTTTTATTAAGAGGGAAAAAAATTACACAAACTCTGTGCATGGCAAGTTATTATATAGTAAGATATTTTATTTTGACACATGAAATATTTTTAAGATTTAACACAT
>JAOTRH010075403.1:0-17586 GCA_034768845.1 Heliamphora exappendiculata | reverse complement strand
ATCCTCTGTACTGCAGCAGGATCCTTTTTATGAATAATTTCATAAGAAACAAGTATAACATCCTTTAATGGACGAGGCGTTTCTTCAACCTTCCCCGCGAGAAACATACAAACTGTAGCAATAGTCTGAAATAAAAAAGAAGCTAAATCAATCATCTAATCTGAATTCAATGTCTTTCTTTCATTATTATACTCTTTTTTGTTATTGGTGTTGATCATTATAAAGAAAGGTCAAATAAAATGCACCAACTACATAATCGTTACGCAACAAAATTCAAAAACCCTATATCTAAAATTTTTTGATGGCTTGAGTCAAATACCATCTGTTTAATTCGTAACAATGTGCTTAACATTAGATCGATCACATGGAAGGAAATTGCCTACTTGGAAATACACTCTATTAAAAGTAACCCAAAATAACATCATCCCTATAAAACACCAAATGAACAAAAAAATAGAGCTACCAAAGTTCATGGGTTCAAAATAGAGCTACCATTGTATCTGACATGTCTGACAAGCATTAGCAGAAGTCACCAGGGCGACTCAAATATCTTGGAAGAGCAAGAAAGATCCGGTGGTTGCTCGCTCTAGTGCACTTTATGTATAGCGTTACGAGCACGCATTTTACAAGAGATTTCTAATCTACGTTTGTGCAATTCCTATTGAAGCATGTACTACCCCTGAACTCCACCGTGTATGCTGAAATGACTTGAACTGAAGACAATAAAAAGGTCCTAAGTAACCATCTTATTCTTTCACCCATAAAATAATAAAAACACAAAACAGGACAGCTTTCTTTTTCTAATTTACAATCTTGAACCTCCCTTGGGATTAATAATAGATCCCCAACTATGTTCCAGTCTCCTTTAAATTTGTGAATTACTCTTGTGGGACAATTGACACTTAAACATGCACCCAACTGCTATCTATAAATAGTCGAGTTCATTATATAACTATGCGTAGGTGGTACTAGTAATTTGTAAATAGCATTTCATACTAACGAATAACAAAATTATGGATAAATATAAACCTAGTTGTGCCTTGGCGTCTGGCCTCATACTTACATCCAACACCCATATATGAGTTACTGTAACATAGTTTCCCAAATACCGCTGTCTATTACAGCTCAGGCTTTGATACTGCCTCCATATATGTAAATCCAAGTTGCTGGTCACCTAATGTTCCTGATTCACATGGGATCTTATTAAGGGGAAGGAGGAGGAGATCACCAGCTTTAATTGTCTGGATTTTATACATCTTCTATCTTACCCAGTAATTTCCCTTGACACTACAATGCTACATCAACATTCACAATAACATATTCTCCTAGTCATTGTTGCAACTAACCAAATTCAGAAACCATTAAGCTAAGATTCCAAATCAGGCACAAAAGGAATAGGAGGTGAATGCTACAAAGGATCAATAACTCACCCTCCTGTCATTCTTTGCATGGGATTGACGAAGGAAGAAACGGTGACAGAAAATTATAGCAGTAGCAATTGTTACCTGAGGCCTGCATTTGAAAACATTCAGTATCACATATTTTAAATAACAAAAACAATCTTCAGCCACATAACCTTAGAGTCATACTAAATTGTGACACTGGAAGCAATTTATAAAGCATGCATTCATTAATTACTACATTAAAATAATTAAAACTGCTTATTAAAATAAACTCATAGTTTTAAATAGCAGCAACGGGCGGCATAACGGTAACAGTAGCAGTAATGCGGTTTCGGGGCGTAACAGCGGTAGTGGTACCCACAGCCGTGAATTTTTTTTATTTTTTGCATAATTTAATAAAAAAATAACTGATTTACATGTTTTTATTCCATAATTATATTTATTTGAGTTTAAAATAATTTTTGATGAATTTTGTTTACTTTCTAGACATAATTCAATGTATGTCTATGTCTTATTTTTTTACTATATAGTCTAGTTAAAATTAATTATTTTTTATAGCAATTAGTTAATTTATGTTATTATAAATTCATAATGCATAACTAAAATGTCATTTAAATTTTTAATAGCTATGAAAATTTGTATATATTAAAGCACAGTAGTTGATTTGTTAATTAAATTTTAATTTCAAATTCACTATTCCAAAATTTATATTGTTGTTAGAATTTTTATTTATTTAGATCTAGTTTTTTTTTTTTTGAGGGGGTTGTAAACAAAAATGAATCTTGAACAATTTTCTTCAAAACAAAATACTTGAGCATCGTATTTTCCACCTATTGTCGAGCATCATAAAAAACCGAATTCATGGAAAGTGAATATTCAAGAAACATAGATCTTAAATCAAACATGTTATTTAGCTTTTAGCAAATATGAATCTTAAAAAACTCATCAAAATTGGAAGAAAATGAACGTTAAAGAGTCAAAAGTTAAACATGAATAACAAAACTAGCTGATTGTTATGAAATTAAAGAGATTTGAGTCAAATCTCACAACGCACAAGTAGTGTTTGGCTTGTTAGACTACTATGAATAATTTTAGGTTGAAAATAACAAAAAAAGAGCATTCTGTTGATGAAAAGAGAAACCAAAAAATTCACTGCCTAAAATCTTGTTATACAAGCCGTAATGGCCGTAACAGCTGCAACGGTGCCGTTTCGGTCCGTTTCAGGCATTACACCACCGTTACGACTGTTATAAAAGGTGTAATGGTCATTACACATGCAAATTTCTTTCGCACCTAAAAATCGGCCATAAACAGGTAACGGAGGCCATCGAAACCGTTACGTCACGCTTTCACGTAACGATAACGCCCGCTTTTTAAAACTATAAATAGACTATCTAGTAAGAAAATTATAACACATGTTGAATCATGTCTAGAAAGTTTAAAAAAATGGTAAATTACACTGACCTCCCTTGATGCTTCTAACAAAAATAGAAACCTACCATGTGGTTTTGAAAATGTCACTAACCTCCCATCATGTTTAATTTTTGCATCAAATTAACCCAACTGTTAAAATTTTCGTTACACTTAACGGAAACTACTAAAATCACCCCAAACCCACTGCCACCCAAAACCACCGCGGAGAGAAGAGAGAGCGAGCGAGTGAGCCGAGGGAGAGAGAGAGAGAGAGAGCAGAGAGAGAGGGACGGCGGTGGCGTGCGGCGTGCGCCATGGGGGTCAGCGGTGAGGGTGGCGTGCGGCATGGGGGTCGGCGGTGGTTCCTCATCTCTATAACGCACGCGCGCGCGCGCGAAAGAGAGAGAGAGAGAGTGAGAGAGCAGACCCCTCACCGCCGCCACCAACCCCTCACCGCCAACCCTCACGCCGCACGCCACCAACGCCACCAACCCTCACCGTCAACCCCCACTCCACGCGCCGTCTCTGTCGTCTCTCTCTCTCTCTCCCTCTGCTCTCTCACTCTCTCCTCTCTTCGCTCTCTCTCTCTTCGTCCCTCTTTCTCTGCTCTATCTCTCTCTCTCTCCACTCTCCGGTGGTGGTGGTTTTCGGAGGTGGTGATGGATGACTGGCGGTTTTGGGTGGTAGTGATTTTGGGGGTGATTTTGGTGGTTTTCGTTAGAAATTTTAACGATTTGACTAATTTGATGCAAAAATTAGACCTGAGGGAATGTTAGTAATATTTCAAAAATCACATTGAAGATTTCTGTTTTTGTTAGAAACCAGAAGGAAGGTCAATATAATTTACCAAAAAAAACATCAAAAATTATTTTAAGCTCAAAATGAATATACTTTTGGAATAGAAACACTAGAATTAGTTATTTTTTATTGAGTCATGCAACAAATTAAAAAAAAATCATGGCTTCAGTTATCACTACTGTTACGTTATGATCGTTACGCCCCAAAACCGCGCCACTGTTATCGTTACTATTACAGTAACCGCCACTGCTATTTAAAATCATGGGTGCAGTACTTCATGCCATTTTCCCTTCGTTGAACGTGCATGAAACTAAATACTTTTAACTTTAAAAACACGACTTGACAATTAAGGTGCCATAGAAGCATCATTGTAGATTAGTGATTATTTCCCGTTCTTGGGGTTACATTTTTCTATATGTACTTTTTTGTGTGGTTTTTAATAGGTTCATGTCTTCAGCATAAAAGGCAATTTAATTTTGAGGCATCTTAGATCTTTTAAAAACTGTGTATATAGTTATTAGAATCTTACGATTCACGATTCAGTTCACAATTTATGCATAAAGCGATATGAATTTATAGGTGAATCTACTTTGTATTAAAATCATGATGAATCTTAAGATTCACAATTCGTTTCACAAGTCGATTCATTATTTCTGATTTATGTAATTTTTAAAATTATCATATCCAACAAATTTCAAACTCCTATTTATCACTTCTTTATTTTGAAAATACTATAATACAACTTAGTGTGTTTATTATAAAAATACGATATTATCATTCATAATATGTTTCTCATTTGGTGATTAGATAATATAATAAGAACAGAGAAAATCCGATAGGTTCTTTAACCCTTTTCTTCATTTCTCTTTTATGTGAAAAATGTCAAAGTACATTGTTTAAGGATTTAAAAGATGATAATGATACTTTCCATAAATGTTTTATTGCTCTTTTGGTGAATCATTCATGGTTTAATATGATATAGGTTAGATCATTTAGACTCAATGATTACACAATATTTTTATGAACTTTTATTATCAATAAGCATACAAGAAACATATTAAAGTGTATTATGTTTAATATAAAGAGTTCACTATTTTTCTTATATTATTCTACTCTCTTTCATATTTTTTTGTCCATTTTATTGATTTCAAAAGAGAATATACTAGGATTTTAAGAAATCTTATAGTTTTAAAAAATCTTATAGTGGGTTAAATTTGAGCCAAATCTCTTGTAATGATGATATCCATATAAGATTATGTAATCATGTTCTTATTGTATATTTTGTATCAATATTAGTTTTATTTATTTTATGACATGCATATGAAATGTTTAACATCATATTTGTAATTTATGGGGAGTCTTACGATTCTCGAATCGATTCACAATTCGCAAAATCATAATTTCGATTCACGATTCGATTCACAATTTGACAATAAATTCATAATGCACAACTTAAATGTCATTTAAGTTTTTAAAAGTTATACAGTATTGTATATATTAGAGCACATAATTTTATTTAGAGTTATTTGAGGATTAGTCATGTTTTTAGACATCGTAAAAGTTTTATTCCCGTCATCTTTTTTTGTTACATTTAGTTCTATTTTTAAAATTAACGAAATGAGAGAACTAAAATACCCCTATTATCTATATAGGGTTGTTATATGGGTGGTGTTATTTATGAAGAATTCCTAAATGAGTGGAAAACAAAACACCCCTTAATTATAAAATTTTAAAATCATATCTCTACTATTTTAGCATCTACCAGATTCTGAATTTTGTATATAACTGATCTATGTTCATCAAGAAAGTCAAATTAGCATAACATCAAATTAGCATAACTCTAGCCGCCACTGCCTTCCCATTCCATTCTCCAAACCCTAGCCGATGTCCCTGGGCCACAATCGCCTTCGCACCACCGTCATCGCTCCTCTTCATCCTCTTCGCCGCCACCGTCGACCTCGACCTCCTCCTTCCTTTCGGTGTGCAGCCAAAGTCACAGCGGAGATGGCAGAATCATCCACACTGCGCCGTCTTCATCCTCCATCGCAGTCATTTTCATTGTCGTTGTCATCAACCCCGACGTCGCCATCGTCAACCCCTCGCCATTGCGGTCATCATCCATTGTTACCGTCAATATCTCTTACCGCCGTCAACCCCGACATTGCTGATACATATATCAATTGTGTTTGCGCAGCGAAATTACTGTAAATACAAGACAGAATCCAACTGACACATGTATCAGTTGTGTTTGAGCTATGGGATCACTAAAAATACAAGACAGAGTTCAACTAATACATATATCGGTTGTGTTTGAACTGCGGCATCACTGAAAATCCAAGTTAGTCACAAAGGTATCTTAACTGATGCATGTATCAGTTACATATAAGGTGCAGGATCATTGACAATGTATTACAGAGTATGACTGATACATGTATTAGTTAGCGAGGGATGATGACGGCAATGGTAAGGGAGAACGACGGCGACAGCAGCGACGAATGATGAAGACAGCGACAGAACTAAGATAGTAGTGATTGTAGCGTGAGATATTGGTGGAGATTTCGGAAGAGATTTTTAAGGCCAAATTTTTTATTCCCGTTTAGGAAGGATTTTGGTCAAGAATATGTAATTTAAGGGTATTTCAAGGAATTAAAACTAAGACGGGGGACTAATCTCAATAAAAAAGTTAAATGGGATTAAAACTAATTTTACTACCAAAAAGATGACCTAACCCAAAATTTTTCTTTGATTTATTGTTTAAATTTTAATTACGAAGTTACTATTTCGAACTTCATATTGTTGTATAGATCTTAATTTTTAGCAATAAAAAATAGTTTTTTTGGGATATAAACAAGTATGGACCTTTGAACAATTTTTTTAAAAACAAAGCACTTGAGCAATTTAAAACTCAACTACCATGTTTTTTACCTACTGCTCGAGTATCAAAAAAAAAATTCAAATCCATAGATGTTGGGTTTTTAAGAAATATCTTGAATCAAACATATTATTCGGTTGTTAGCAAATATGAATATTCAATAACTAATCAAAAATTGAAGAAGAATGAATTTGTCGAAGAGAAAAATCAACTGATTGTTTAAAAAAATCGTGCGAACTAAGGCAAATCTCACTTGTCTGTCGGGCTGCTATGAATAATTATAGATTGGAAATAGTAGAAAATGTGGGGTTTGGTGATAGAAAAAAATGAAAGCAAAAAGTTCACATGTTAAAATCCAGTTACACAAACCATAACGGGTGTAACAATGTCGTTTCATCCTGTTACATCCGTTACACTACTGTTACGTCCGTTACAGAAGGTGTAACAGCCGTTACACCTAGAAATTTCTTTAACACTGAAAAATCAGATGTAGTGGGTAACAAAAGCCACTGAAACCGTTACATAATGGTAACGACCGCTTTTTAAAACTATGATTGCATAAACTCATCTCGCGCAAGAATTAAAAATAGTCTGCACCATTTTGGAGGGTTTTGGAACCCCACTGCAGAATGCAGCAATTAGTGAGACATGAATTTACATGCACGATGACATGTAACTTAGGAAGCATGGGCATTAGTGTCGTAGTTGTATTAGACACGAACACTGCTCAGCAACACCAGGACACATGTCAGACCCACTACGTGGTGTCTTTTTTTTTTAGGACGCATGTCCAATAATAGACATGTCACAAAACAAGACTGGAGATCTAATAAAAAAAATTGGAAAATTAAGTATCTAATAACAATTATTTAAAACATGCTAACTGAAATTGAAAAACGAAAAAAAACCCTAAATATACTGATCGCTATTCAAGCCCTAAACAAGGGGGTAAATATACAAATTATAAATATTTTTTTTTTAAAAAAAATTTTTTTTTGTAGTATTCCTGTTGTGTTTGTATTCTAATTTTTTCTAAAGTGGTTGTGTCCCATGTCTATGCATGTGTCTGTATCCGTACTTCATTTTTTATCAGCAACAAAAGGAAAATATATTAATAAAATAAAAGTTAGCAATAAGAGTGGGCAAGTCCACCAAAATAACAAAAAGCTAAAAGAAAAAGCAAGACAACCAATTATAACAAATCACATATTGCCCTCTAATCTTGAAATCAATGACAATGGGATTCCCTTGAATGGAGGAGAAAGTGATATCCAAACTGACAACAAATAACACACTCGATCCTATAATGAGTTGGCATCATCAACCTTATCCTCAAAATCCTAGTGTTGCTTTCCAACCAAATGACCCAAAAATTGTGAAAGAAACACAATTCCAAAAAACTTTTGCCTTCCAGTTTGATCTGAAGACTCTATAATCAATTCAAACCATTTGTAAGCAACTTGTCGGTGCCATCCGAGGAATATCCACCATATGAAATAATCTATTCCATACGAAAATATACCATGGACAATGCAAAAAATAGATGATCCACGAATTTTCCTTCTATTCTATACATGACGCACCAATGAGGACTAAGGTGATTATTTGGTCTTCTCTTTTGCAACATTTCATTGGTCATGAGACTTCAATGAATCAGAGACCACATAAATATCTTAACTTTAAGAAGTCATACTACTTTCCAAATCTTCTTTTGATAAGGGCAAGGAGTATCATTAGGTTGTCAACAATATGATCAAAGCATGATTTAGAAGAAAAGGCTCCCGAATAATGAAGGCACCAAACTCTTTTGTCAACAATATCCAGTCTCAAATAGCAATTAGCTAAGATTAACCAACAAGGACGTCATTTCAAATGATTTTCTATCACTGACGTTTCTACCAAAAATGAAATTCCATGAAATAAGAGCGCCATTCTACAACATGCCATAGACACGATGGACATATTATGAGAAGGGACCAATCAATACAAATGAGGGAACGAAACGTTGAAGGTAGCATCATCGATCCATAGATCATAAAAAATCGAACATGTTCACCATTCCTTACCTTCAAAGAAACAAATCTGGTAAACAAATGAAGGATATTAGAGAAAGCCCAAGAAGAACGTCAATTGCCTCTATTAACCACACCAGAATCCCAACCAATAGCTATATTTATTTCCTAAATTTTTCTGTTTCTTTCCTTTATGAAATTTTGTGTTTAATAATCGAATGCCAAAGAGAATTCCTCTCAATAGGAAATCTCCATAACCACTTACCAAAGAGAGAGCAACATCCATAACTACAATATTACCAATCCAAAGACTCCATTTTGCCTTTGATTTAGATATTGTTTTCCAATTAAGCAAATGATCTTTCCTACCCTCCTCCCTGTCTTCCCACCAGGAATTCCTCATCATTTTTTCGATCTTATTACCAACCCCATTCAAAATCTTAAACAAAGACAAGTAATAAATTGATATGCTTTTTAACACTACTTGCACCAACGTATACCTTCCCCCTCTAGAAAACAATGTTTTTTTCCTCCCCTCTAACCTCCTACCACTTTTTTTCTAAAACTGGTACCCAAAAGGGTTCCTTCCCAATAACGGGGAAACTAAATACGTAAAAGGTAAATGTTCAATATTACACCCTATGATGTCCATTCACATTTGTAACCTATCCACTCCCACATTGATACATGTGATATTACTTTTATCCAAATTACCCTTAAGCCCAGAGATTATCTCAAAAATCCTCACCACTAAAAGTAGATTAATCACCTTGGATTCCTCTCTCGATAAAAAGAATATGGTGTCATCTGCAAGTTGTAAGTGCGATGCCAATAGCATCCGCTAAACCAACCCCTTTGGCCCTCTCAAGCATTCTACCGAGGACATCCATCCATTACTAGACTGAAAAGAAACCAATACAAAGGGTCGCCTTATCTAAGAACTCTAGCAACCTTAAAACTCTTGTTGGCCTTTCCGCTTACAATGACAGACATTACAAGGTGCTAAACATCCTCTAATCCACTTTCTCCACCTCTATCCAAACCTTTTTCTCGTTAACACCACATCAAGAAAAAAGGCATCTACATCTACATGGTTGCATACCTTTTTGTGCCTCATAGCTCGTAACAATAAATGGCCATAGGGACCTCACAACAAATGTAAGGGTTTAACATTCACCAAAAATCGAACGACTAAGAAGAAAGAAATTCCAACTTAGATATGCCTTAGTAACCAAGATCCCTTCTATAAAAGTTACATGCCTTCAATGACCATCAAAACTCTAAAATTTGAATCTTAAATATCAAGATTGAAACTTTATTGGGTATCTTGCAATTTACAGTAGATTGCATCAGTAGTGGCACTTTGCTAACCGGGCATCTTTCGACCTTTTGGGTTTACAACTACTTCGAAAGGTATGATTCTTCACGTAGAAACTTGACTAGCTCATTTGCTTGTTTGGCCTAGAAGTAATTTTTCAAATTAGGTCCTAGTTCAGTTTACATTCCTTTTAATTTCTTAGCCACCTTAGACAACTAGTAATGCTCCATGTATTACTATAAACACTTTCACAACGGTATGTATGTACTGTCAACTAATAATTCATCATTCCTATTCTCACCATGACTATCCATGATTGACCAACTAACAATGTGGTTTGGAAAAGAGTCAATAACTTGAAAAATAAATTGACTACCAAACAGGGATACAATGTCCTCCTTTGATGATAACAAAGGAACCACTCAAAACTCTTATGAGTACTTTTCAGAACAATATGGCCCACTTCAAAAATAACACGAATGCCCATGAGAAGTCGGTGATCCAAATCCGCACTAATGTTGATACTCAAAAATGTGAACAACTGATTAAATTTCACACAGAAATCCATGTCAAGGTAGCCAATCTTGTGACCCAACAAGTTACCCAACTAGCGGAGCAAGGTTTCACAAATAGGAACAAGCACTAAGGCAAATGTCCCGATGATGAAGCTCATGTAGAGTCTAATGCTCTCCCTCACAATGCCAATCCACCCGGTCATGGCCTATATGTCACTTCCAATAGGTCCTTTGACCTAACACCTTATTTTTACACCCATGGTCTCACCACCTCAGATCCACTTTGAGCAAGAGATTCAAGGCACATAACAGATACAATATGCCTAGGCCTGTCAATTATGAATCTACAATTCAAATAATATCACCGGAAAGGTCAAAGTTGATATTTCTTCCTTGGATGAGTTGTTATATCATAGTGTTCTCATAGACTGGTTGCATGCTTTAGAGGATTATTTTGATTGGTGTGAAATGACAAATGGTAAAAAAGATTCTTTTTGCTAAGATGAAGCTTGCCGAGTCTGCCAAGGTCTATTGGTAAAGGATCCAAAGGGATCAAAATCTTTTAGGAGAAGCACAATTCGCCCAGTGGGATAGTATGAGACACAAACTAAAAGAAAAGTACATTACCAAAAGCCACGAAAACAACAAACAAATCGATGTCTCAACTTCATACAAGGTTCCTTGGGTGTGGGTGATGATTACATAGAATAGTTTGAGGTCCTAATGTTGAGGTCTGAGGTTCACGAGGAACCATGGAATTGAATCACTCTGTTCATTAATGGGTTAAGACCTAAATATCTTAAAGACATTAATATACATTTTCCGCAGACTCTTGAAGTTGCCCACCCTCTAGATAGAGATTTAGAGGGGTAATCAAGGTTACCTAACCAAAGAAGAACTACCCCTCAAGCTAGGCGGTTGCATCAGTCTAGATCTTTCTATTGATCCAAAGGGGGTATCCAGCCATAGTCTAGAGAAGTTACTCGGATTCAGGTCCAGGGTAGTTATCACTTAACACCCTAGTATTTTTCTGCATATAATGTAATTATAAACATCGATTTCTGCTCTTCATATTCACGTAGATTTGAGGCTGTAAGATTTATATTGTTTTTAGTCTTACAAATCTACATTTTCTCTGGATTCTGTTGTTTTCCAAATAATCATCCCATGACCTTATTTAAATTTGGTAAATGATCACGAAGTTACAGAATTTTGGTTTAAAAGTTAAATAACTATCTCGATCGAAAATGGAGTTTTTATCAGGCAGGATGAGGGATCAGTTTAATATGTAAAGACTAAAAGACTGCAAAGCTATCTCCTGGGATAGCTTAACACCGCAACAAAGACTAATTCTACTAAATATTTACATTGAAAGGCAACATAGAAACCCACGAGCTAGATGCCAAAATCTAAAAGGTAAAAAATTAGAAATGTTTTAATGATAAACTGTTTAAAAAAGAAAAATAGAATTTGAAAGATGAAACTAATAATACGTGGAACACAATGGCATAATGCATTAAAAGAATATTGAAAAAGGCCCTTGTAGAGTCAAAGGGTAAAGTTCCTATATCTAAAGAAATTTTTTTTTTTTTTGCTTTTTACTATGGCTTGAGTTTTTGTGAAATTTTGTCCTTAAAAAGTTGCAAGATGATTAAAATGAAGAAAATGTTAAGTGTTATAAACAGGAAAGGAAGGTTAAGAGACCCATGAGAGACGCTTGCTTGAAAACTTATGGCGATCTTTGTACTAGATTAAACAATAAAAATCAAGAAAAAATATTTATAAACTTGGTAAGTTGGGAGAAGAAAAGACAAAAAACTTTACTCAATTTATGTTATAAAAAGTAAAGATTCGAGGATGTTGGTGAAGGACAATCATAGTAATGAAAGCTGGAAAGGTAGAGAACTTATTGGTAAAGAATGAGAGTATCAAGGGAAATGGAAAACATTTTTAAAAAAACATAGGCCACATTTGGAATGTCTAAAAAGCTTGGCTTTTAAAAGGTTTAACTTTTTCAAAAAAAATAGGAAGGAAAAAAAGTTTTTAAGATAATTTTTATGGTAGCTCTTTTGCTATTTATTAAAACGTCTAATATGCCCTTACTTTTTACTTTTAAATTGTAGTATTTGGAATATTGACATGACTTTCTTATTTTTGCGACTTTTTAGTTGATAGTATTATAGTCATCATTCAAACAAAGTGTTTGGGATGTAAAGACTTTTTTCTTGAAAAAAAGTGAAAAAAAAGATAGTTGGCTTTTTTTGAATGCCAATTAATATGGATTAAAAGCTACATTTTTTGCAAAAAAAAAAAAAAAAGCCTGCTTCTAAGCTATCCCAAATAGGGTGTAACCGCATAGGCTGAAAAACATTAAAAAAGTTTACAAAAAGAAAAACATGGTAGTGTTAGTAAAATATTGGAATACAAGTTCAATCGTAAAATAGAAGTTTGGGGTGAAAAATGCATTGAAAAGCATATATTTAGAAATATTTAAAATGGGGTACGTAGAGATATAATATAATAGGTGTTGAAGAAAAATAAAATGGCAAAGAGGCATATCAATTGGATAAAGGACATACATGATGGGATTGTAACAATAATATCTGTAAGATTCACTAAAGATCAGTTTTGAGTACTTATCCTTTTACCTTAGTTATAAATAAATTGACTAGACATATTCAGAACGATATTCTATAATGCAGGTTGTTCCTAGATAAGATTGTCTTAGTGGATGTAAGTAAAAGAGTAGTTAATACTAAGTTTTTGAGAGAAGCATTGGAATTCCAAAAAAAAAAAAGATTTAAAATAAGTAGAAATATGAGAAACTTGATGATTGACGAATGCTTGAAGGGGGCTCGTGTTAGAAGAATGAAAAAAATAAAACTAGATAGAGATGATTCTACCTATATATCTTTTTATATGCTTATGGAAACTTGTCTTAGATAGTGAATTCATTCAATCGGTAGTAAGTATGACGAAGATTAGGCCTCAAAATGGACCAAGGAAAGCCATTCTTTTGTCACTTTTGATACCTTGCCAAAAAATTTGGAAAAGCCTCCTTTGCTAGCACTTAGTGGATGTGAAATTTTTACACAACTTTATGATAATAAAGTTTCCATCTTATTCTGTGATGCAGTTCCAAGTTCTAGGGTCAGTGAGTTCAGAATAATATGACAGCCATATTTGTGTCTTAAAAATAATAACAATAGAGGTAGAGTTCCGAAAATGGTTTTGCTGTGCTCAGTTGGGGAGTAATGGTTAAAATTTGGCTCCCGTTAACGGGGCGTTTTCTCTTCCTCAATTGGGTAAGAGGGCTTTAATTCCATTCAAGTGATGTTATGCACCCAAAGAAAGGATGTGACCTTATTTTGACTAGAGCAATCAATTGTAATATTACTTGTAAGTGGTTCAAATACAGATTCATTCAGGTTACTAGGATAGTTGCATACCTCCTAACTTTCGGACTTTGTAGAGCTTTTCTATAAAAAAAAATTGGTACTTGCATGTGCCCAAAGACTAGCATATTTCCAATGCCCATCTCCAACAACTATAAACATGATGATGACAAACTTGATGACCTAACTTTTGAGGCTACCACTGAGAACTCATTCCATACTTAATCATGACATTTTTCCTATAAACATGATGATGACAAACTTGAGTTACTCTTAACCTACGTTGTCCTGATGATGTACCCACCACTTTTCACTGCTCAGAGGCCGAGGCCCATTTATGGAGTTCCCTGGAGAATGAACTCCGAAAAAGAAAAGTATAAATTAGCATGTAGAAATTAATTTGATATTACACAAATACAGTAGTCAAAATGTATGAACACGTTCAACAAAAAATGAACAAAAAAGATTTATTCGCTTTCACTGATTTTCTTCTTATTCTTACAGCACAATAATCTATGTTAGACGGACTCGAATACGAGTATCAAGTGCAGGTGTGTATCTAGGGATAGAACAAATGCATTATTGAAACCTCTAAACGAGAAATACGCAGACTCGGCTAAAAAGTATCCAAAATTTAGATATGGGTGTGATACGACAAAAAAACTAGACATGCATAAGAACACCCACTTATATGCTCAAAAAATTAAGATTTTAAACATAAAGTAAACACATTAAATGCATAATAGATAATAAAAACATAACGATATAAATATAAAATTATAGATTTACTAAGTACTAAGGGTTTTTTTATGTAATAAATGTGGGGTTTAAACAAAAAGTGGACGACGAGTCGAGGCTTAAACTAATAAATGTGGCTGGATTAGTTGATTTAGGGCCAAACTAAATGTAATGGGTAGTGACATGTAATGGGATTGAGGTGGGCCTGATTAGGGGGTTTTGTAGCCAAACTAAAAGTATTGGGTGGTAAAACATGTAATGGGCTTGAGATTAGGCCATGATTAGTGTTTTATATTTTATTTCCGTTAGATTCGGTTATGGTTGACACCACTGATAGCTGCGGCGAGGAGAGAGAGAGAGAACGACGATAATGAGGGCTGGCAACGCTAGCTTAGGGCCAAAAAGGGCGTCGATGGCAATGCAAAGAGGGGGCAACAACTGCGGACAATTGATGATTGTACTGATTGATGTCTATCCCCAAGATGTTTGATGATGCTCTCTTTCCTTTATCCATCGACCCTCCAAGTACCTCTTCTACCGTCTTCTTCTTCCTCTTTAGGACACTAAAAGTGGATATGCTTAAATGCTTTTCAATAACCGTCTCTCATTCGTATTTCATACCCGTGCCAGGATTGTATCGTGTCAACACCAATATCTTCCAATATATATGGTCGATGGGGTGACATATGCTATATGACATTTTTAGTGACTCAAATATTGTCTTGAAAGCCAGGTATCAGATCCTGCTGAAGAGAGTTAAGCAACAAGTAGCGACAAGAGGGCATGTTCAATTTGAGGGCGAGCATGCCCCCAGCCACGACTAATCTAGCTCAGTATTCTAAAAGGCACACTTAGATGCGAAGCACACTAGTCTACCTTAACACACTAATCTGCCTTAACACCCTTGAGGCGAGACGCATTTAATGAGGCCCAATTGAGGAGCTCAAGGTGCACATCTTTGAGCAAGATTCACACTAGTAGAGCTTCATTTAACTTTTAAAATTGCTCTAACTCTCTATTGGTTCCAAGTTAGTCATCCTTCTGCTGCTCCTTACTTCTCCTTTGTTCCAAGCTTCACATCAGTTTCTAGTAAATTTTCAATGTTTCTGATTCCACATGTATGATGGGCATCTTAGTAAATTAATCCAAAAGAAAGCTGCTTAAAGTTTCCAAGTACTTTTTACCTACTTCATATTAATTGGTAGATTGCCGACATGTTGAAACTTGTCTATTATTTACCCACGTTAAGTACTCTATTTTTATTGACAATGTGTAATTCGTTTCAATGAAGTTCGGGAGAGTGCATAAGTCGCAAGAGACGTTGGTGCTTCATGCCTCTCGTCTTATATAATATCAATTTGGTGAGCATACATGCATGCATCAAGATATCGTGATGGGCCCACATGTAAATCATGCGAGGGATGGGACCACGTCTAATAATGTCTGGAATACTTGTATGATGTGACATGAACTTGCCACGTGGAGGTTCATGTGGTCATACCTACAACTATAAGCTACAAGTAAAATGTAGCAAATTAGCAATACTTTGTTTCCTAACAATTTAATTAATTTATGTTGAAAGCGTGTTTATGCAAACTGTATGTCAATGCAAATGATAACTTTTAAAGCATTTATCATGAGAGTGTCTCATTGGATGCAACCATCACAGTTAGCTGTTCCTGCTCATTTAAGGCCATTCCAACGGTTCACTTTCTATAGGTAAAATATGGAACTTTGAAAAGCCACTCAATGTTAGCAATTGCATATAAGTTATAATTAAGGATAAAGCAAGAGGTTGGGAGAATTCAAGATGCTAAATAGGAGGCTGAAAGACTTACACTTTAAGCCTCATACCCAAATCTTGTAAGAATGTACAGTACGACTTGCGTAGATAAGTCTCTTTCTTCAAATCAATGCCATCTAGTCTGGATGGGGAATTTTCTTCTATTTCCTTCCTATAGAAATACCACCGGCCACCATCTTCAAGCTTTTCTTGAGAAAAATTGTAAGGGCCACCATCATACATTCCATGGTGTGAAGCTTCGCCAGGTAACAGACCAGCCATCTGTATCTCTTCCCACCAAATGTATATGGGCTTTGTATGGAAAGCTTGCTTTCTTCTTTCTTTCTTAAATGGAAGGCCTTGCCTATTAAATGTTCATATCACCATCATCCAGTTGTGTCCTGCCTGTGGATCAAACATGATAAGTAAGGAAACGAGTATCTAAGAGAACAATTTTGTCAATAAATAGATTCTAAAAGAACAAAATAGCTTTCAGAAGTATCTAAAGTAGGCACATAGATGAATAGAAAGCAAAACTATTGAATAGAAAATCACACTAAACTCAAATATTACGAAACAACCTCAGCAGTTTCTTGGATTTGTATAGCCACACAATATATCCTAGGCCTAACATTACTAATGTTGTATCTATTTCTGGTTCTACAATAGAATGTTGAATAACCCCATAACTCCTGACATTTCGCACCAACCTGGAAACCCTTCTTCAAAAACTTAAATCACAATTTAGGAACTGGGGAATACAAGATATAGCATACATGGATTATTCTGATTTTCGCCATAAGAACTCAGTTCAAGAAAATGCCCTTGACACGACCACATGCTTGGTGAAAATCCATCTAAAAGAATGATCCATTCAAATGCAAGTTAGACATTGTATTTGCAATCAGTAATGTCCATTGACCACTAAAATAGGGCATTACATAAGGCTTACATTCATAATATAGATATACTGAGTAGAACAAAAAGGAAAATGAAAAAGTAAAAATAAAAATAAAAATGACAATCTTATATCTACGTACTAGTACTGCATAAGCATATGAAAGCACGCTTTCCCAATAAATAGACAATGTTGGGTTTTTCTCATCTATTATTTTGTTTGATCGTGTAAAATAGTTTAACTGAATAAGTAAAATAATAGACGTTTTTCCCTCCTGTTTTTGGGCATTTGCCTAACACATTCAAAAACAAATGTTTAATAAAGCATATCATCGAACAGTTGATGGAACAAAGAAGACCTAAAAAACATACAATAACATAAATTAAAATATATCCAACAAATGCAGAGGTAACCTAGCTGCAGCTAATTACTCTTATTCGG
>JAOTRH010075392.1:0-17586 GCA_034768845.1 Heliamphora exappendiculata | reverse complement strand
TAAGTAAACCAACAAAACAAGTAAACTACATAAGCTAAAACATGAATTTAAACATAAGTAAAACAAGAATGTAATTGAAACGAATACGTAAAAATTAACCCGATCACTCCAAAAGAGAGAAGATGGAGCTAGAAGGACCGGGGATCCAAGCAGAATACTTGAATTGCTAAGGAATCTTCAAGTTGGAGAATGTGGGTTAGCAATTTGATCCTCGGACGATGATCCAAGCTAGGGCTTAGGACTATCGGAGGCTCAGATCTCGGTATTTCAGCAGGGCTTCAGCGTCGGGGTTCAGAATTGCTCAGCGACTTGGCAAAGCTTCTCTCACTAAATCTCTCTATAATTTTCTATCCTCAAAAACGTACCAGAGGTTCGGTATTTATAGAATTCTTCAACCCATGAGATGCTGCCATGTTCTAAGGCATGTCAACCCATTTGGAGTTGACGGCCGCCACAATGTGAGTTGGCGGTCGCCATGTTTAAAAAGGTTCCACAAGGATCTATTAGCGGTCGCCACAATGAACATGGCGGTCGCAACTTCTGGCAATGACTTGGGCAACAAGTTATCGATGGTTTGGTATTGGTTTTGAAAGTTTTTGATGGTTTTTGATGGTCGGGTTCAATCACTGAGCTTGGATCACTTTTCGAGAATCGAACTGAGACACTATTCTAATTATTTTCATAATCGAATTCACCTAAGATTAAGCGGGATCAAATTGGGGTGTCTACTGCAGCCTTTAGCTTCGTCTCGTCAGTCATATGGGAATACTCGTTTCTGGCCAGGTGGAGGGCCATGTAGTGACTCAGAGTGATGAACTGTGCAGGCAAGAGCTCATTAGCTTCTTCGAGTATAATGAGGGAAAGAGGCTATGAGGCAATAAAATAATGAGAACATGGATGATATAAAACAAGGGACACACCTAGGAAAACTCCTCGTGAAATTTGCGTCCAAGCTCTGTTGTGGTTAATCCATCTAGCCTCGTTAGGTCGGAAGGAAGGACAGCCCCCTCGATCAGCTTTAGACCAACCTTTTTGTTCGTGAAAACTAAAAGATGGACTTTTTCCTAGTTGTTTTCCTTAGAAGGATTGGAGCTTGCCTCTTCTTTTTCCTTCTCCACCCTTTGGTTGGTCAATTCTCCCCGGTCAAAGCCCAATTCACTGCTCTTACTTGCAAGCTCTGTGCTCTCTTAACACTTTTTTGGTTCAAGAGAGGCGAATTTCATCTTGGCAAAGGGGTAGGGGCTGGGGATGTACTCCTTGAAAGTAAACATGTCCAAGTCTTTTTGACGATGGGTCATAACGCGTGGCCTCTTAGTAGGTGGAGGAGGCGGAGCAGGCATTCTCTCTTGTGAGGCGTTCCTCTTCTTCCTCAATTTTTTCAAAGCCTCCTTATCCCCCTTATTTATTGCGTCTGGGCAGAAGAAATAAGGGTACAATCAGTAACCATAAAACAATAAGAAGTAATAATAAAAAAATATACTGAACAACGCAACACTTCACTTCCACCCTTAAAACTTTTTCTAGCCTCAGCAGTACGAAATAAAGATAAAGCGTCAAAAGAAGGCTTAAGTCCAAGAAGGTACTCACTTAGACTCTCTGGGGTGACCAGAGTAGATCAACTCCTATCTTCAAAGGACTGAGCAAGTGTGATTCTCTACCTCTCCTCATCAGAAATCACCAGACTCCTTGCCCGACCTAGCACCAGGAGGCCCACACACATAAAAATTAAAGGAAGGAAGGAAAATGCCGCGCTGAGGGAGTAATAGCAAGGGGATAAAATCAAACACAATTTGGCAGTAACCATCTTTGGGGAGGCCAGCCCACAGCCTTTAGATTCTCGGGGCAGTCTTGTCAATTCTCTCCCAAGGTTAAAATTCATAACCTTCCCTTGATACGAAGAAAAAGCAGTCTTTTCACCCTTTGTTGGCCTTGGGAAAACAAGTGATGAGCCCCCTGCCATCATGGGCTTGGAAACTAACAAAGTCGGTGACCAACTCGGTGGGCTTATAATAGTAGAAAAACTCTTGGTGTGTTAAAGGATGCTCGTTATCACTAATGACTAACCATAGGATCATACACCCAATTAAGATCCTAAACCCGTTGGGAACTAACTGTGTCGGTGAAATACCCAGGAATTGGAACACCTCCGTGATGAACCAGGAGATTGAAAATCTCAAACCTCCCTGAAGAGCCCCCTTAAAAAAGCAAAATTCTCCTCGTATATTAGAGCTCACGAACTCGCTAGGACCTGGAACTCTCAGACGAAATGAATTGGTGACTTGGAGCTAAGCCCTAATTAGACTGAGATCTAGCGCACTAATAGAAAAAGAAGTATTGTCAGCCAAAAAGGGTAAACAAATAATTCAACCCACATCAGATTGGGTTCGAACAGATGGCATCTCCCAATGTGCCTAACCAGACACAGATGCTTCCTGCGAGGCCAATGCCTCATTCCGTAGAGGAAGAGAAGTGGGGTCATAATGGGATTGACGAGTAACCGAACCCTCCTCAGGATTCTCCATTGACAAATCTTCGTCTATCAAATAGAAAAAAGGAAGAGGAGCCTGGATACTCACAGTGCTAATAGGAGCCAAATAGGGAATGTCAGGAAGGACAAGAGGGTAAAATCGAAGAATGTAGTTAGCGATAGGGGAGAAGTTGATGACGACGACACAGGCTTAGCAGCGAACGAATTCCTAAGGTATTTCTCCTAGATTTCTAAATAAGAAAACGTAACCTCTTCACTTGAATCACTAGACACTACAATGTTCTCTCTGTCGCTGGACATAGAAGTTTCACGGCGGTTAGAAAAATCAAACATCAGATGAAGAAAAGTTTGAGGACAGAAAAGAGCCAAAGGTCAAAGCCCTAATCTGCTTGAGGGACTGTATTTGAAGAAACATGATTCCCCTAAGTCTCCCAAAGTCTACTATGAGAGAAATTAAGCTTCTAGAAAAGAAAAAAAATGGAAGGAAGAGGTGTACCTAGATTAAAGAAGAAGAATCCCTCTCCCATTGGTGCAAGTACTCTGAAATTAGACCAAGCTGCCGCTGGAGTGTTTCAAAGTGTTTTGAATGTCAAAATGATGAACAAAAAGGCATGAAACTGTTAGGGTTGGTCTACTAAAAATCATGTTTTTAGTATTTAATTTTATTTTAAGAAAAAATAAATTTTTATTTTATGAGAATCTTAATGAGTAATGTACGTATATTATTTCTTTAATGTTATGTATGAATGTCCTTTATTCTGTACAGTATTTAATCTGGTGTGTAGAATACGGCTTGCACACAAAAGGTCAGATTTTAGGTTATTGCAGAATATAAGTTTTATGTTCACAGTTTAGATAGAAATAGACATACCATCAGTACGATTGTAGCATAGAGTTTTAGTAGGCCTATCTTGGTTACGTGGAATAGATAATAGCATTGTTTATTGTTCTGACTTTCTGTGGCAATATACTTTATGTGTATTGAACATGGCACATTGGAATAATTAATTTTATACTGACTATATAAATTAATTCACATCCAAAGATTATTACAAATAGTGTTTATGCTTTTAATCCTGAAATAATTATTGATTTGCGTATATTTAATATTCGTTGTTTTGATTCATTAAAAGGTGCGATCTTATATGGGTCTATATTCCTGATAAGTTAAAAAGCGGTATTGTAAAAAAATTAATTCAAATTAATTTCTATTTAATGTATTTTTTGTTTTTATGGCAAATCCAAGGTGATTAGGAATGTTACGTTGTTTAGGAAGGTGAGGTTATTAGGAAGTTTAATTGGTGTCGAAGTTTTGTGTTTAGATAACCGTTGTATTAGGATTCTTATTATTATTTTGATAGGTTCATAATCATCTAAGATCCTAAAATGATCTAGATAATCTATGGTGATTTGTTTTCTAATGTTGGTCATATCTGATGTTTGAAAAGTGTATACACAGACCTGCAATATGTACAAGCAATCTATGGTTCGAGAGAGAGCCTCGACCACCTGACCGCTCTAGCGGTCAACTGACCGCTTGAGCGGTGCCTAGGAAGTTTGTTTATTTCTAAATTCTAGTTGCCTAGGGTTTGGGGATCTATATATATAGATCATTGTTGGTGCACGAAATAGGCTCTTGACCCAAACTTCTATTGAGCATCAAGATCATACCAAAAGTTATTTTGTGTATCAAAAACCTCGAAGATCATTCGACCGCAAAGCTTAGATGGCATTCTAAGTTCCGACGGAAGATTCTGCCGGAGAAGGCTACTACAAGGATTCAGAATCAAGAGGAGAACAGTTAACAAGGATTCAGCATACAAGCTTAAAACTAGAAGATTGAGGAGTCGATCAACATAGTCTGTAAGTTGTATTGTATCTGTTCATTGTGAGTGCATGTTTCCTAGACTTGGTTGTCCCGTGATTTTTTACCCTTTGGATTTTCCATGTAAAAATATATGTATATTGTGGGTTCTTCTCTTGGTTGGTTTTTTTTTGTTATGATTGATTGTCAACAGCTAAAAATATTATTTTTTAAAATTAAAGGAAAATCATATTTTTTCAATTGGTATCAGAACATGTTCTTTTTATTTTAAAAAATTACGATCCTAATCAATCACAATCATGGAATTTCCTAAAGAAGTAAACTCAACTGTTCGACCCCCATTATTAGATGGTGGAAACTATCCCTATTGGAAAGCTCGTATAAGGGCGGTTATCTAATCTATTGACGAAATGGTGTGGATGTCTGTTGTTATTGGTTATACCTCACCTACTATTAAATCTGGTACTGATACTATTTAAAACCAACTGAACAATAGGAGAAAAAGGATTTAGATGAAGCAAGCAGGAATAGCAAGGCTATCAATGCTATTTTTAGCAGTGTCATACCTGAAGAATTTAGACGTATATGTACGTGTGAAATCGCTAAATAAGTATGGAATATCCTTGAAACCATACACGAAGGCACATCAACTGTCAAAATTTCTAAACTTCAAAGGCTCACCACAAGTTTTGAAACTTTTCGAATGGAAGATCATGAGACCTTTAATGAATTTTACGCTAAGTTGAGTGAAATAGTCAATTACAGTTTTATTCTTGGTGAAAAAATTTCTAATACCCGCATTGTTCGGAAAATCTTGTGAGTGTAATATGATCCCAAGAGGGGAGTGAATTGGATATTTAAAATTTTCTTTCGAGATATTCAATTTAAAACATACAATATATTTTCCATTGATCTTATTTGGATAAGTAAATATTCAATCAAACGTAAATATAAAGAGTTTTAAGGTTAGAGAAAATAAAATCGAGATTTTTACAAGGTTCGGCGCACCGGCCTACATCCTTGCTCCAAGCAACCCGCTTAAAGATGTTTACTAATCCCTTCTTATAGACAGAGATGCCTCTCTCCTTCACAAGGCGAAGAAGCCTTTACACCAAGAGCGTACGAGCTCTTAAACCCAAGTGAAATTTTCTCACTTGAACAAGGCTATGACCAAGCCTCAACAATAATTTGATGAAGAATGCATACAAGAGTGAGCTCCTTCAATGAACAAGTGAGTAAAATATTATAGCACACTAATTCACTCTTCAAAAAATATATCAAATGAAACTCAAAGAGATTTTCTAAGTGTTTCTCTCAAATATGAACAAGAGTATGAGATTTGAATGCACAAGAATAAGTAATAAGAGAGTATGATATTAGAGAACTTCTTGGTTATCTTTAAGTTCTGATAATGGGGACTTTTTATAGCCAAAAATTTGAGTTAGCCGTTGAGGGTAAAAGGATATTTTAACATTTCAGGTCAAACTAGCCATTATAAAGTCAGATATGACTTTCAGGATAATTCAGTTGACTGAGGTGGCTTGGTCAGTCGACTGAGGTGCCAATTTAAAGCAACCCCAAAATTCCAGTAGCTTCTCAGTCGCCCGAGGGCTAAATTCAAAGTCACCTGAACCTAAAAATGTTCCATTCAGTCGACTGACTTTATTGGCTCAATTGACTGAACCTTGAAGGTTCAGTAAATTATTTTCCAGTAGGTTTCTAGTCGACTGATCTTAGTAATCCAGTCGACTGAACCTTATTGGTTCAGCTTTTCATCCCTTTTAGTTTACTGATTTATCTAGAGTTGAGTGAAAACAAGATCTTCATGAATTTTGGTATATTCAAGTCACAAAATAAATTTGTTGAAATGTTTTTCAATTTAAACTCAAGTTTGGATACTTCACAAAACATTTCAAATGACTTTTGATAAAATGTTCTTTATTTTAAAATCAACTTTGGTTGCTAAAAAACATTTTATCCTTTTGAAAAAATGATATGCGTGAGTCCTATATTCCAATTTTTGGTTTCCTATGAGCTTCAAAAGATATCATCATAAGATTTGTGAACTTACATGGATCCTAACTTTGATAAATATTAGAATGTAAACTAAGTCTTTAATCCTTCGTCTTTTGCGTTGTTCTAAAAACTTGTTGCCAACATTTTTTACTTGAATCTGCTTCATGGTTTTCACTTTGTATCTATAATTGTGCTAAACATGTATTTTCTGTAAATGATCTCAATTTACATAATTAGATACTTAGGTTTGTTATCATCAAAACGGTCATTGAAATCTTGTTAGGCCAACATATTGATAAAGTAAATATATTGATTCTCTTAGAGTTGAACAATTGGTTGGAAATCTTCAAATATTTGAATCTACTCTACGTCAACCAAAAAAGTCAAAAGGCGTTACTTTAAAAACTTCTAAGGTTGAGTTAGAGTTTTTCAGATAATGAAACTTATATTGATCCTGAAGTTATGGTATTTATTGTAAAAAAATTTGTTTTAATTAAAAAATCTAAACTCAAATCAAAATGTGGACATTTTGGTGACAAAAGTAATAATGTGGTTAAGTTTGAAAAGAAAAAAGCTAAAGTTCATAATCAGAGTATACAGTGCTTTGAATGTCAGGGTTATAGGCATATTGCACAGAATTGTCCTAACAAACAGAAAAAGAAAGAGAAAGTGTTCACAGTGATGTGAGATGATAAGATTGAATCATCTAACGATGGAAACGAGTCAGAAATAGATAATAATAAGGGTAAGTTCATTGCCTTTGCTGCTTCCACAGGATCAGGTAAGTCTGAATTGTCTGATTATGAGTCTCGTGCTTCTCAAAGTGATTTTGGTTCAGGTTCTGAATCCGATGATGTGAATGAGAAAGATCTTCCGTGGGCTTATGATAAATTTCATAGAGAAAGTTACAAAATAACAACTAAGCTGACACTAAAGATTAAAACGATGGAAAAAGAAAATAACAGTCTCAAGTATGAACTAACTAAGTCTCATGATTTGATTTCACAGCTAAAAATCTTTAAAATCAAAATGACTGAGGAACTAGTTAGTTCTGACAAAAAGAGGAATGAACTCATTGAATCAAGTGATTTACTCAAAAAAAAAATATTTCTAAACTTGAGTTTGAATTACAAGATGCAGTAAAGATTAAGTCTCTATTTGAGGCTAGCAAAGATAGAGTGAAATTGTTGGAAACTGAGTTGGCAACTGCTAATACCACTTTAAAGAAATTGAATGCATGTTCACTGAGCTTGGATGAAATCTTAAGCGTGCAAAAAGTACTGACAGATCAAACTGGTTTAGGATACGTGGCAAGTATGTCTGAGTCAAAGATCACAGGTAAAATCAATTTTATGAAAGATGTCAGCATGTCAACAGGTAAAGATAAGGGTCTAGAAAAACCTAAACAAATCAAGACTATTTTGTGAGGAAAATCTATTCAAAAAGGTTTACCAAAATCAACTATTTTTAAAAAATTTGTCCCAACTTGTCATTTTTTTGGTATTCTTGGACACATTAGACCTTGCAGAAAACTAAAATCACTGGCCACATATCAGCATGAAAGAAAAAATGAAAAACTGCATGATCAAATCAGACAGCTGCAACATAAAACTCTCGGCCAACTGAGCGCTCAAGCGGGCTCTCTGAGCGCTCGAGCGCCCAACTGGCAGAGAGATATGCAAGTTTACTAGCAGTCGCGCGCTCAAGCGGCCCCTCTGAGTGCTCGAGCGGACAATTGGCAGAGACATTATTTTGGCCAAAAACCCAACATTCAAACTATACCTTTTCCCAAAACTCATTCTATCTAGGTTAGGAAATTTGATTTGAAATGCAATGTTGTTCACACTGCTTTAAAAGCTCAAAATTCTTTCATGTGGTATTTGGACAGTAGGTGTTCCTGTAATATGTCAGGAGATAGGTTCTTATTCTCTAATATTGATCCATATAATGGAGGAATTGTCACATTTGGGGATGAAAACTCATCCAAGATTATTGGGAGAGGTTCTATTGACTCTCTGGGGCTACCTAGATTGGACAATATTTTTCTTGTTGACGGTCTAAAAGAAAACTTACTTAGCATTAGTCAGATGCGCGACACACACCAAGAAGTTGATTTTACTAAAACTGAATGTTTGATTTTGGACAAAAAGAGAAAAACTGTTATTTATGGTGTTCGAACCTCTGATAACTACTATGGAATTTTGCCTAAAATCGATCAAATATGTCATTTTGCTAAACTGAATCGTTTGGGTCATATTAATTATAAGGATCTTACCAAACTTGCAAACTCTGAATTGGTCAAAGGTATTCCTAAGCTGAGCAACAATACCAAAGTTGTGTGTAGACCATGTCAACTAAGTAAACAAATTAAAGTTCCTCATAAGAAAATAAATCAGCTTGCTACTCAATACCTTCCGTAACTTCTTCATATGGATCTTATGGGTCTTACTAGAATAAAGAGTATATGCGGCAAAAAATATATCGTTCTTGTTGTTGATGACTTTTTTAGGTTTACCTAAGTGAATTTTCTACATGAAAAATCTAATACGTTTGCTGTTTTCAAGTCTCTATGTCTTAAATTGAATAATGATCAGAAAGAAAAAAATCGGCATATCACAAAAATCAGATAAGATCATGGTAAGGAATTTGAGGACTCAGAATTCTCAAACTTTTGTGACGAACAGAGAATTCAACACGAGTTTTTTTTACCCAAAACACCACAACAGAATGGTGTAGTGGAACAGAAAAATAGAGTGGTACAGAAGATGGCCAGAGTAATGCTTCATGGTAAAAACCTTCCTCTCAAGTTTTGGGCTGAGACTGTAAATGCAGCATGCTATGACATCAATCGCGTGTATTTACGATCTAGTACCAAACAGACTGCTTATGAGTTGTGGAAAGATAGGAAGCTAAATGTTAAATATTTTAGAACTTTTGAAAGTAAATGTTACATCTTAAAAGATTGAGAACAATTGGGTAAATTTGACTCTAGAAGTGATGATGGAATATTTCTTAGCTATTCCTTAAATAGTAGAGCTTACAGAGTTTACAATTTACGTATTTCTACTGTTATGGAATCTGTGAATGTTGTTGTTGATGATACAGGAACGACTGAAGAGATAGTGACACCAAAAGCAGATCAGTCGAATTCTCAGATACTTGAAGATCTGGTTCAGCCTGTCTCTCCAAAATAATTAGTGGATGCAAGTTCGGAAAGTACAACTCCTCATGAGGTGCAAGCAGTCTTGGAACCATCCTAGCGTGTAAAGCTAAATCACCCACTAGATTTGGTGATTAGAGAGATAACAAAATCTATGATGACTTGCCGATAAATGCGTAATCAGGTAAATCAGGTAAGCCATTTGTGTTATGTTTCTATGATTGAACCAAAAAATGTTAAAAAGGCACTGACTGACGATTGTTGGGTGAATGCTATGTATGAGGAAATCGAATAATTTTTCAAAAATGATGTGTGAAAACTTATTCCTAGACCTAAAAATGTTATTGTTATTGGAACTAAGTGGATTTTCAAAAACAAGTCTGATGAATAAGGAACTGTTGTGAGAAATAAGGCTAGATTAGTGACACAAGGGTACACACAAGTAGAAGGAGTAGAATTTGATGAAACGTTTGCTCTTATGGCTAGATTAGAATCTATTCGTATTCTTCTTATTATTGCCGATTTTATAAATTTTAAATTGTATCAAATGAATGTAAAAAGTGCCTTCTTAAATGGCCAACTAAAAGAAGTTTCCTATGTTGAACAGCCTAAAGGTTTTCAGGATCCACTCTATCCTAATCACATTTACAAGCTCAAAAGAGCTTTGTATGGTCTAAAATAAGCTCCCCGTGCTTGGTATGAACGTCTAACCACCTTCCTGGTTAATAATGATTTCATCAGAGGAAGTGTGGATAAGACTCTTTTCATTAAAAGGGACAAAAATGATATTCTGGTTGCACAAACTTATGTTGATAATATTGTGTTTAGATCTACATGTGAATCTCTTATTTGTTTTCATTTTTTGAATGTATGCAAAAGGAATTTGAAATTAGTATAGTAGGTAAACTTAATTATTTTCTAAGTTTACAGATTAAATAGTCTGACAATGAAATTTTCATCTCACAGTCAAAATATGCTAAAAACCTAGTTAGGATATCCAAACCCATTCGAACCCCTATGAGTACATCTGTGAAACTGTCAAAAGATAAGAAAGGCAAAAATGTTGATCAAACCATGTTTAGGAGCATGATAAGGAGTCTTTTGTAACTCACGGCCAGTAGACTTGATATTACATTTAGTGTTGATATTTGTGCACGTTATTAGGCTAATCCTAAGGAATCACATTTAACTGCTGTTAAAAGAATTATCGGATATGTGAATTTCACTGTTAGTTTGGTATTTGGTTTTCAAAAAATACTAACTCATACATTGCTGGTTTTTCTGATGTTGACTGGGCTGGATGTGCAGATGACAGGAAAAACACATCAGGAGGTTGTTTCTATATTGGTGACAATCTGGTTTCGTGGCATAGTAAGAAACAGAATGCCATTTCCTTGTCTATTGCTGAAGCTGAGTACATAGTTGCTAGTAGTTGTTGTACTCAGCTGTTGTGGATGAAACAAAAAATTTTAGATTATGGCATTGTCCAAGAGTCTATGATTATTTACTATGATAATACGAGTGTGTAAACACCACAATTTGACCCCGCCTAATCTTAAGTGAATCCCATGATGAAAACAGGTAGAATAGTGCTTCAGTTCAATCCTCGGAAAGTGATCCAAGCTCAGTATTTGAACACAAAGCTTTCAAACCAATGAAATTTTGTCGAACCTTCGAAACTTACTGCCCAAGTAAGGCGACTGCCATGTTCATTGTGGCGACCGCCAATAGAATCTCTTAGAAACCCTAGCCAAAAGTGGCGACCACCACCTCTAACCTGGCGACGGCTAACCTGTATTGTGGCGACCGCCATAGAACTTTGTGGAACCCTTCAAAAACATGGCAACCACCAACTTACATTATGGCGACCGCCAATTCCAATTGGCCTTACATGCCCTAAAATGTGGCAACATCTCATTGGTTGAAGAACTCTATAAATATCGTACCTCTGGTACGTTTTCGAGGACAGAAAATTAGTGAGAGGTTTAGTGAGAGAAATTCTACCGAGTTACCGAGCAATCTCGAGTCCCGACGCCGAAATTCTGCCGACATACCGAGATCCAAACCCCCGACACCTACATTGAAGCCTTGCTTGGATCACCGCCCGAAGAGTAGACCGTTGAAGCATATTCCCAACTTGAGAATTCCTTGGCAATCTAGGTATCTCGTTTGGATCCCCGATTATTCTAAACTCCATTTCCTCTCTATTGGAGTGATCGAGTTAATTTTCAATTTCAATTTGTGCATTTTTTTTGTTTATGTAATTAACCATGTTTATTGTTTAAATTGCTTCATTTAGTTTAATCTTTTTAATTAATTGCTGAGTTTACAAATTCACACTAAGTACATTATTTTTTTTAATTCATTCATCAAAGTAGTGCTGATATATTTTGGCAATTGCAATTTGTTAGTGTTGTTAATTTTTATCATAATGCACTTACATTTATGTGAATGTAGTAATTAATACTACATTTTATATTTTAATTAAATAGTTGTATTTAATTTTTTTTATTTTTCTAGCATTCTTTTTTTTTTTCTTGTAATATTAATGTTCTCTTCTTTTAAGTGTTAGTCTAAAATTCCTTCATTTCTCATCCTTTTTTCTTTTTATTTTAATGTAATTTTTATTTTTATTTCCTTTTCTATGTAGTGTAGCTTTAATTTCTTTTCCTTTCTATTTAAGTCTCTTTTTTTTTCTTTAATACTAATGTTCCATTTTATTTTATTTTAGTTTAATGTTTCTTTTTCTAACTTTTATTTTTTATTTTTTTTTCTTTTAATGTTAATGTAATTTCTTTTGCTAGCATTTTATTTCTTTTTCTTCTCTTTTCACTAACTTTAAATTTTCTTATAATGTTTCATTTTTTTTTCTTTTAGTATTAGTGTTTCTTTTCTCTTAATAATAGTATTTAGTATAAACCACCATTTTTTTATAATTTTATTTTCTTTTCATAACACTTATTTTCTTTCTTTCATATTATTAAACCAAAAAAGAATCACAAAAGAGTCTTTTAATAATTGAAACTCATTTGCTCATTTTATTTCTTTTAGTTTTCTTTTGATTTAAAATATAAAATGTGTGAATAGTTTGTTTTGTTTTAGTAGTCTAATAGCATTTTCTAAAACCTCCTTGTTTTGGCTTAATTTTTCTTTTGTAAAATTTTTCCTTTATTTCTCTTTCTTTCAAATCTCTAAACATTTTCTTATCATAAATTTTTTTTATTAGGTTCCATCATTTTGGTAAACTTTTAATGTAGGAATTTCACATGTTGTTATTTTGATTATGCTTTTGATAGTTTAAGGATATGCATAATTAGTTTAGAGTTATGAATTGTTTAGCTCATTTTTGTAGCAAATTCATGTTTAGGTAGTTTTAGTGACTTTTAGCATGTTTTTATTATTTTATGCATAATATGATAGTTTAGGTCATTTTTGTGAATATTGCAAGTGGAAGTGTTTTATGTATCTTTTAGTTAGAAATTGCATACTATAAGATTTAGAATTTTTATTTTGATATTTGTTTTATTTGGAGTGCTATGTACATATGTTATGTATTTTTTATTTTGGATATTTTTTTTACACCTCCATTTTCTTTATTTATATGCATTTGAGAGATTCTATTAAAAAACTAATGATGATTAGTTGAGGCCAACCTTACGGTTGGACAATCGGGGTGCCTAACACCTTCTCCGATTCATACCTTAGCCCCCGAACCCTTTTCTCTGATTAAATATTTTTAAGATCAGTAGCCATTTTTGTTTTTCTTAATTTTTCTCAAAAACTAAGTGGCGAATCTATTTTCAATAAAAATGGGATTTTCAAAAGTTAGTTTTTAAGGTGTTAAAATATTTTTTAAACATCTTTGAATTCCCATATTTTTGAAACATTTTCCAAAACTCCCAAAATCCCAACGCCACAGAGTGCGATTAATATTTTCAAGAATCATGTTCAACACTCTAGGACTAAGCACATAGACATAAGGTATCACTTCATTCGCCAGTTAGTAGAGAATAACATCATCTCTCTTGAATACATTGATACTAAAAGTCAACTGGTTGATTTGTTCACAAAATCTCTTGAAGCACTTCGCTTTGAATTTCTCAGGAAATTAATTAGGATTGGCATTTTGAGTATAAAAAAAAGACATCTAATTCATTCATGAAAGATTATCTTGTCTAAAATATTTTAAAATACTGTCTGAAGAATCTCTATCAGAAAGCTAGGCAAGATTAAGTTCGAAACCTGAAAAATGGTTTTTGTGGTATGATTATGATATGTATGGTTAATTATGTATGTGACATACACTAGATACTAGTTGAAAGATACTAGTTGAAAAATACTTTTTGATTGACCTCTACGGTAAAATCCCTTTGTTGATGTTGATGCCTATAACCACCCCCATCTGATTATCTCTCCACAGCTCTCCTCTCACTTTAAACTGTGTTTCTATACTATGCTTACAGAAATGGCTACCTATACAAATCTTACTTTTTTGTTTGTTATAGTGTGAAAGCTGCTGGTTATGTTATATTTTTATCTTACTTATGAAAATAGCTACCTATCTAAACCATGCTTTTTCATTCATGTTAGTGTGTCAGTCGCCATGTATGCAACTGTGCTTTAATGCTATTGAAAATGACTACCTACACGAACTTTGCTTTTTCGTTCATAGTAGTGTGAAAGTCGTCGTAAAATAGATTATTTTTTTCTTGTATAACCAGTTCTTTGTAAGGGGGAGCATCAGTACTTCTTCAACAGACATGCATTGGGACTTTACTTGGTTTGACTTCAAATTGTGTGTTCTGACTATATTTCAGATGTGTCTAATGTATATTGATTGTTCATATTTTTAATCATTGCCCATGTGAAATTGTATTTCAAAGCTTTGAAGTTCATCTTAGTTGAAACTGTCACTGGCAGGATTCTGTGTTTTTATTTTTCCATGTTTCAACACTAGATTATTCTGTTTGTTTGAGTTATTGTGTTTTTTTAATTATAATTTTTTGTTTTTGTTGTCTTTTAAAGATACCAATGTTAATGTTTTTCTTTAGATTCTCTGACTTGCTTCCTCAGGTTTAACTCAGCCAGGACACCGTTCTAGCAGCCCTTTGTGTGTTCGAGCGGTCAAAATGCCCTTTTTTTTGCCTCGGGTTATTGTGCGCATTAGCGGCCCTCTGAGCGCTCGAGCAAACAGTCGTGCACCAGGTTTTTTAAAAAATAGAGCGCCGGTTTGTTTTAGTTCATCCTTTCATTTTCTTCTCTCAAATCTTTTGGCACTCCTCTCTCACCCATATTTTGGATAAATCTCAGTTTTTGCTCTTCGATTTCTCTCATTTCTTTCATCTCCGGTAACTGCTCATGCCTCTTATGGATGTATGTGTGTTTATAGTTTCCGAAGGTTTCATTTGTGATTTTTGTTAAATCTTGTAAGCATATGTTGTGGATATGTTGATCTATGTGGATTTGTCTTTTGAGTTATTAGTGATTCTGCTCTACTCTATGGTTTCTCTTCTCTCTTGCAATTTTTTTGACCAAATCAAAAACCCTAAGGTTTCGTGTCTTGATCAATAATGGTGAGACTGTGTTGGTTTGCTTAAGATTCGCTTCTTGTTGCTCTATTTTTTTGGGTTTTGTCTTGTGATTGATTGCTAGGTTATTGCTTTGTGCCATACTAGTTTCAAGGGTTTCGTCGACACCGCTCGAGCGATGGTCTAAGCGCTCAAGCAGTTATTTTTTTCATATTATGCATATCACATTCAACTCACACGTGTCTTAGTCTTACCTATGCATACTATGATATTCCTTATGTGCTTATCTAGTTCTTGCCTTTGGTGAGGCCTTGTGATGCTTTTCCAGTGTTCTTTAAAGAATGTGGTCCAATGTTGCATCATTTTTTTGTTCTATATCCATCGAATTGTTTTTGTGCATGCTATGTTTTTTGCTGTCTTTGCTCTTCACTACGACCACTACGCTTGGTACTTCACTAGGGATCATGATTTCAAATCTAATTTATCTTGGTTTTCATATGTTCTATAGGTCCATGCCTCATCGCACCAAGAAAACGGCTGGACGGTCGCAGACACCTTTTGATAAGAATCGCTTCATGTCCCTCAGTTCCGAAGAGAAGTTCAATCACCTTTTCATTGATAGACCCCTTCTCCTAGAGAAGAAGGTAATCGTCTTTGACTTCTCTGATTTCGGTATTCCCCAGATGTTCGACTAACTCGGTTGGACTTTTTTTTTTTTAAGTAGATGGGGAAGTCTATCCTGATCTGGTTAGAGAGTTTTACTTGAATATGTTTGAGCTCAATTCTCGATGGTTTACTTTTAAAACATATGTTCGGGGTAACCATATACTCCTGAACCCCTCTTCTCTCATTGCCCATATGGGTTACACTCCTCAGCTTGTGTAAGATTACACACCTCTTCTTCCCACTCATACTTGAAATTTCTCTAATATTGCCTCCACTTTGTGTGGTAAGCCTCGTGACTGGGTTGAAGGCCATTTATTCCAGAAAGAACTCACCCCCACCTTTCAACTTTTGAATATCATTGTTAATGCAAACATTCATCTTAGGGGTCAAGTCTCTAATCTTAATCATGAGAGATGCTTAGAGTTGTATCTGATTAGTCAGGGTAATGGCATTGATTTAGCTCATATTTTCTTGCAATCCATGCTGAAAGTTGCCCTTGGCAACAAAACTATGGCTCTTCCTTATGGGCTGTTCGTCACCAACTTCTTGAAATCTCTTCCCTCTTTCCATATTCCTCTTGGTCTTACCTCTGTATCTATCTCAAAATCTATCACCCGTCACACACACTCTTAGAGTGTTGCTCACATCCCCACCCCTGTTACCCTATCTGACTCCACATATGAGGATGACGATACCGATGACATTCCTAGTGCCACCTCTCCATCTACACCTGAGGGGGAGTCCTCGCAGTCTTCCATTGCCGCACGACTTGGTTCTCTTGAGGCTCATGTGGACGGTTTTCAACAGCTCGTGGTTTCTAGGTTTGATCAGTTGGAGCAGCTTCTTTGGGATTTGTCATCAAGGTGACACAAAGGGGGAGTATGCAGTATGCTGGACCAAATGATGCTATGACATTTTTTGTGTTCTTTCATGTTTCTATTAGGAAGTTTAATTGGTTTGGAAGTTTTGTGTTTAGGTAACCATTGTATTAGGAATCTTATTATATTTTTTATAGGTTTATAATCATCTAAGATCCTAAAATGATCTAGATAATCTCTGGTGATTTGTTTCCTAATGTTAGTCCTACCTGATGTTTGAAGAGTGTATACACAGACCTGCAGTATGTACAAGCAATCTATGCTTTGAGTGAGAGTCTCGACCACCTGACTGCTCGAGCGCCCAACTGACCGCTCGAGCGGTGCTGAGGCAGTTTATTTATTTTCAAATTCTAACTGCCGAGGATTTTGGGATCTATATATATAGATCATTGTTGGTGCACAAATTAGGCTCTTGACCTAGACTTCTATTGAGCATCAAGATCATACCAAGAGTTGTTTTGTGCATCAAAAACCTCAAAGATCATTCGACAACAAAGCTTAGACAACATTCTAAGTTTTGACGGAGGATTCTATTAGAGAAGGCTTCTACAAGGATTCATTGCAGTAGGAATCAAGATGAGAATAGTTAACGAGAATTCGACATACAAGCTATGGACTAGAAGATTGAGAAGTCGATCAACAGAGTCTGTAAGTTGTATTGTATCTGTTCATTGTGAGTGCTTGTTTCCTGGACTTGATTGTCCCGTTGTTTTTTACGCTTTGGATATTTCACGTAAGAATATCTGTGTTGTGGGTTCTTCTCTTAGTTGATTTTTTTTATTGTGATTGATTGTCAACAGCTAAAAATATTATTTTTTAAAATTAAAGGAAAATTATATTTTTTCAGATATTATTTATATGATAAATATTAATTATTGACGAAATACACGTCCTAAAAGATCAGGATTGACGATACCTCCTTAAGAAAGTTTATAAGTTTTGATCGGGCAAAACCCTGTAGGTGGATTTAATTATTCGGCAGTCAAATAAGTTAAGCGGAAGGGCTTAAGAAATTATAAGATGCC
>JAOTRH010075381.1:0-17587 GCA_034768845.1 Heliamphora exappendiculata | reverse complement strand
GACCGGATGGATGCAAAGCCCTCGGCCCCGATAGCAAGGATCCACAAAGGATCGAACACAAAACAAAACCCCGGGCCCTCAAAGCTAGAGAGAAGGCAGAGAAAATGGGTTTCTTAGCCTAGAAGAAAGAGAATATCAAAATATCCCAGCCCTTGGGATATTTATAAGCACAGAAAAATCATTCTGTTTAGTCGATCGAACCCCCCAGTTCTGTCGATCGAACTCAGAAAAATGGGTTCAGTCGGAATCTGTTGTGGTTTCTCAGCCCAAAAACCAACCCAACCAACCAAAACAAGGTCCAAGAAAGCGTAAAACACATCTACATATGTTGTTCTACAACTATAAAGCATAAACCATTCATCGATGCTATTCATATACTGAAGGAAACACACCAAATATATAAATAACCTAAAAGATATGGGTCAGGGTCTCACATTCGTTGTCATCACTTTCAATGATGATCTGAAATTTATCCTACAAACATAATAAATGAATTTAATCAATTAAATTAATAACTATTAGAAGCATAATAGTTACGTTCAAAAATTAACAATTATTACCTGAACGGTCTATATGATGGCGGTTTTAATCCCACGATCAACATCATGCTAACTATGCTTGAACCCTTTAATTGGGCACATCCTTCTAATCTGAACTCCCAACTCATTTGTCGCTGCAGTGGCATTTGTCCCACAGAATGTCTTCATTTCTTTGTGAATTACAACTTGTAGCTTTGTGCCACCATTGCGTCCAATTATCTTATCTACATTTCTTCCACGTGTACGTCCACAAACACTCTTAGATTAAGATGCAACTGCTAAAACAACAAAACAAATAGCAAATTACTTAGCCAAATGAGGAAGTTATAGAATGAGACAAAAACCAATAAGTACTAGCAAGTTTGAAATGGATGCACATGTTTTGGTTAGGTTTTAATGGAATATATTCTAAGTATTTAAAATGTTTTAGTGGCTTATTTTGTGTTTTTAGCAGTTACACCCCAAACTTTTAGAAAATGTTCTAAGTATTTAATTTTTGAAACAAATTGGCAGAATTTTCTTTATTTTTTGGATAATTCAACGGTATAACCACATAAAAAATGACCTGTAATAAATCCAAGCAAAACAATAATCCACATACTAACAATCGGGATATTCTATTGCATACACACTTTTCATCTTTCTCCACTAACAATTCTAGATGCAAGATCTCAACATTGAACAATTCTAGATTCAAGTTTCCAACATTGAACAATTTTAGATGCTAGATTTCAACAGTAAAAATGAAAAGCATAATTAAGAGACAGTTACTACTCTCTCCTTCATTATTCAAAAAGCTATAATCCAAACTAAGCAATGATATAGGCAGGTTGAAACATTTCAAAGTAAATCCACACAAAATAGCATTTTTTAGAAGAAACTAAAATAAGTAAAGTTATTTAATACATAAAGTAAGATGCGGCTACCTATACCACTCGTTTGTGTAATAAGAACAAAAAGAGATGGTGCATTAGGTCCAAAAGGAGATGGTGCAACTGCTAAAACAACAAAACAAGTAGCAAATTACTTAGCCAAATGAGGAAGTTATAGAATGAGAAAAAAACGAACATGTAGTAAGCTTGAAATGGTGCCATACATGTTTGTTTAACTGTTGATATTCTTATAAATTTGAATAGAAACTTATGAAATAATGATGTCACGGCACTTGTTAAGCTTCAATGGTTACATTTAGAGGAGAGGGAGAGAGAGAATGATTTTAAGCACAAAGATCCCACTCCTTCAATATTAGGGGATTTCTCAATCTGCATCTCTTATACATGCATACTCTACATTACCAAGGTAGAATATAGTAACCCAACCAGAGGTTGAGAATAGTTTATAGTTTCTGAGCATGTGCATAACCATGTGTACATTACACAATAAACGATGACATCTATATAGGAAAGTTTTTAACATGCACGCCCTTTCCTCTTTGAAGACATTTTCCTATGACTTCATTAGATTCCAAGAGGTAATGCTTTATAATAAGCTAAATGTGTAAAGCAAAATCCTAATTCTAAGTCAAAGATAATCTCAAAAGGGAATCATCAACTGCCACCAATTTTCAGGTCCATGGGTTCATTACAAAGTAAAACAGAGAGTGCATTAGGATGGGTTACCAATACCACTCATCTGTGTAATAGGAACAGAAAGAAATGGTGTATTAGGTCTATAAGGTGATGGTGCAACTACTATATCTCCCACGCTACTGGTGATGGTATCTGTGATAGGAAGCTGCTCATATTAGCATTGTTGGTGCAACGCCTTTGTTTCCCTTTCTACCCGTACAATTTCTTGGCTACCAAACTTCTTTCCTGGAGGCATCTGACATGAAAAAAAAGTAAAAAATTACTTACACATGTAATACATGCAAAAAATAGAAAACAAATTATTGGTTGATATTATAAACAACACATATTACCTTATTTGTTTGAGAAGGAGATTGTTCATCTTCAGTGGAAGAACTTAATCCTTCTCCACCATCAGGTGGTTGATACTCATCGTCGTCATTAAAACAACCTGTATTGGACCTTCCCTTCTTAGAAATTTTGCTCTCTATGGGTTTTCTTGTGCTTTATGCCATCTGATTGGAACCAAATAATGAACTTGCAATGTTCTTTAACCCTAAACTATTTAATTTTTCTATGTTCCTTTCAATGGTTTTTTGTCTTTATTTTTCATATTCTATCCTCTTTTGGATTAAAGATCCAGGCTTGGCAAACAGTTTTTCGTCCTTCGGCATGTTTGACAACTATATTTTTTAAGAAAAAATAAATTGAGTATTTTTTATGAATTATTATACTTATATTATCATGGTGCCACATTAGAATTAAATGATAACAATATAACAAGTAGTAAATAAAAAAAAGACTTCTCCAATTAAAAATCATTGTCACTCATATAGTTAAAAAGAATTACATTATGGATCTACATCAACACCAGTATCAAAATCATTATGATGGCCATCTTCTTCTTCATCATTAGTCTCTCCCATTAATTCATCTCTGTCATCACAGATGAAATCATCATCGTTAACACCTTCAGCTAGTGATTGTCGAATAATTTCAAGTTCAACATCATCTCTACGCAACGGAGTTGTCATGGGACCTTCAATGACAATTGGCTTAATCTTGTTGGTTTCTTCCTCTTGCAACACTTCATTGAGAGTATTGTCTTGCTCTAGATTATCTTTTTCTAGGACATCCCATATTTGTCAACGTTGGAATCGTTCTATAACTTTCCAATTCTCACCTAACTTGGTATTAGGAACGTAGAAAACTTTTTGAACTTGAGATGGTAACACAAACAAATCATCTTCATACCACCAACTACTTACATCGACGCTTGTGGAATGTGCATCGATGCGTAATTTCTTGTTGCTACCAGTGTCATACCATTCAAATTAGAACAAAACAACTTGATTTCTAAGCAAATATGTCATTTCCCACACTTTGTTCAAGAAACCATAGAAGTTTATTGGATGGCCTTCATGGTCCCCTTTGACAACGAATCCACTATTTTGACTTTTATGACAACTATCCCGATCGACAGTTAGAAATCGAGCGTCGTTAGAAATGCATGCTGAATAATTTCTTATTATTGCCAAAGAACCATTGGCCAATGAACATAACTCATCAGTTGCTTCTAACGACCCTTTGTTTCGTAACTGATTCGCCTACATGAGTAATACATGTTATGTTACTTCTGATATGATGATAAATTAATTTGTCAAACATTAGACAAATTTATATGTCTTACACGTTCTTTGAACCACTTAGAAAATTCTTCATGCTGTCTCTTTGTGATGTTTTGTGAACTTTTATTCTCTAATAACCTTTTGTGTTCCCTACATAATAAATCGTGATTCATATATAACTATATCATCATAAATAATTGAAAAAAAATAATTCCAATAAATTAGGGTTATGCTAGCATTCCATTCATAGATAATCATTATATTATTACATCATTTGAGTCTCAAAATCTAACAAAATATAGATATTACAATCGTTAAAGCATGGTTACAAAGATACAAGAGACATCCAAAAAGACTGCTTCTGTTATTCCACTTTGATCAGATCCTCGTGCTCCTAGTACTTGCCCTTTTTGATCAATTCCTCTCCGTAAGGTAGGCCCTCTTTTTCATCTACGGCATAACGCCGTGACCCGAAACCCAGAAGAAAACACTCAAAACTTCCTAACCAGTTCTCACAACACAAATTCGCCACAACACATATCGTTCAATACTTTAAACAATTATAAATCAAAGAGACAAGCAAGAGTTAAAATATATAGCATAATGAGCAGGAAATTACAAAGTTAGCTAAATAAGAGTGATAATGCAATGTAGTGCAAGATGCCCAACTCGACATACTCCCAGTGACATTACATGAATTCCACGTCAAGAATTACAATAGTAGACTTAATGGGTAATTGATCACCAAAGCCATCATCGCGTCTCATTGCGAATAGTAAATCTATCACCAGGCTTCATGCCACAGCTTTTTACTGCAAAATGGAAACGAAATGGGGGTGGGTCACATTCTCCAGACCAGTAAAGAATCATTTCGTAGACTTATCCAAGAACTCACCTTAAGACCCATGGTGCCTTTGCCGGTGTCAACCCAAAGTCTAAGTCACAAAGACAAAATACTAGCGATGAACCCATGGTGCCCAACAAATTTTATCATAAACAATTTCCTACACTGGGGATACACCCAAGGTGTATACCGGGAACAAAGCCCAAAACAAGATTTAAACCGGCAACTAGGGATGCCGTGGACTTATAATCAAGGAGATAAATACTCTGATATTCCCAAACCCAAAACGGTATAAAAAAGATAGACTCCAACATGTTATGAGTGTGACAATGAGAATACCCGTGGTAGTACAACATGTATCTCAAGGTACAACTACTTATAGCATGGTATATATACACTAGGCATGGTAAGGTACAAACCAACATAGCGTGAAGTACCACAAGTTGGAGCATGAGGTACAACTCAAAAAGCACAATTCTAATTTCATCGCATGGTCATGTTTCATCATACATTTACATTAATTCATTATTCATCTCATTTAAATCAAGTAAAACATTTAGAACAAGTCACACGACCAAAACATGCCTTATCATACACTTAACAATTTATAAGTCAACTTTTAATCACCTACTTGAAAACTTCAGCAGCAATTTGGGTTATTTAGAATTAGAGTTCAGTTTTGGTTTTTAGTCATAACCTAGATAAACATATTCTCTACAATTTTTTTGTTTAAAACTAAGGTCAATTCCTAAGGCAAATAGGTGAATAAATTCATACAAGTGAAAATAGTTCAGCAATTTACAAAGAAAGATACAAAAAGGGCCTCAATTGGTCTCAATTTTGGGGTGTCAAAACAGGTCCTACAGGTCTGCTATTTGGATATGTTCTTGTTTAATATGTCTCCTACAAGTCTAATGAATAGTGCTCAGGGTAGTTGTTTGAATCAAGTTAGTGAAATTAGCCATTTTGTAAAATAAGTCAAGTTAATCATAAAACACTTAGCAGAACTTGTTTTCAACAGAGGGTTTAAAAATTGTTTGGGGGATCATCCAAGGGTTGATCAGTCTGATTTTTAGGCAAAAACTAGAGAAACGTGTTACGTACACTTCGTTTGAAAACCACTTTCGGAGTAGGTCAATAAAAACATAGTTTTTTGGTTGCGCAAAAGCATGTGACATAAGATTATGTTACTCACAGATCCACAATAGTGACTTTCAGAGGTGTTTTGACCTATCAAATCTAAATCTTTTGGGCTCATTGTTAGTGGGTAGTTAGGTATACATGATGTCTACAACTTTCATGTTTTGACCTAAGCTCATATCTTATTTTAAAATTGAAGTTTTTTGTTTGTACTATTGACTGGTTGAAACTGACACACAAGGTAAAAAATGTTATATCTCGAGTACTACTCATTAAAATCAATTCAAACCAATTTTAAATAAAATACAATATCAAAACCTAGTTCTAGATATAAAGAACACACAGATCATTTTTCTATATTTAGTTATGATATTTCAAAGTTCGGGGCAAAAAACTCAAGTTACAAATCTCATGCATTATGTGTTCTAGTTACCAAGCATGTTCAGTGTCAAGATTTGAGTTATTCTCTTTCCATGCATGGGTTAGACACAAAACTCAATAACATCAATAGGCACACACACCACAAGTCACAAGAAACATAAACAGCCCATGTTTCATACCACAAAGCCTTTCTCATCCTAGTTTCGATTCTTATTCTTGGCTCTATTTTCAAAGATGGGTTAAGGGAGTTTATGGTGACTCTAATAAGGGAATTTTGGATTGTTTACTTACCTTAGAAAGAGTAGATGTTGGTGGTTGAAGAACTAGGACTTAGCTTTGAATATTCTTCTTACTCCTTGGATTCCTTCTCTTCTTCTCCTTTCTTCTTCTTCTTCTTCTTCTTCTTCTCTCAAACTTTTGAAGAACATTAAGAACACTAAGAAATCTGATCTCTCTCTCTCTCTCTCTCTTTGTTCCCGAAAATATGGTGGTGGACAATGGTGGAGAAGGTCTCTCTTTATAGCCACATTTGATAGTGGAAGTAATGATGTCAATGTAAGACTTAATTTAAATTTTTTTAATTTTTAATTGGTTGCATGGCATGGGGGGAAACATTCAAGAAAATATTTTAAGATCTTGGGAAGGGGAATTCGGTGGGGGCTGTTTGGGAGGCTCAAAAGCTACTTTATGCATTCTTTTAATGATTAAATGGGATTTTGGTGCATTGTTGGGCAAGAAAAGGCTTTAAAATTTATTTTGGTGTATCTTTTTAGTATCCCAACCTCTTAAAACATATTATATTAGTAAGTTTACATTTATTTTAGTCTTCTCATGATTTATTATAATTTCTACAACAATTGATTAATTAGGTGTTGGCAAATAAGTCAGTTTAAGCTAATTTGATAAGATATGATTTTTTGACTTATTTAAGTGTGTAGGAACTTTAATAATAGTTTATTTTCTTTTGTTAGTTTTTAATATTATATTATTATGTATATTAGTTGTTTAAATAATCTTGGGTTATAATGATGCTTGATTCGTACATCTTTATTTTTTATTTTTGAGATTAAAATGCATAAAGTGACTTTTTGGCACATTCTCCTAAGAAAAACCAGCCACTAAGGGGTAGTTTTGTCACTTTTTTTGTTATTTTGGTTTTTACTACTTATTTGTATTTAAATCTTTAAATTATGGTGTTCATATGCCAAATTTTAAATTTTTAAGACTTTTTAATGTACTAAGAGTATTTTGGTCATTTTACCCTTTTTATGAGAATTTTAATTTTTAATTTAATATTTTATGATAATTACTTCATTTAGAATGTTGGGAGGTTCTCCTAGTGTTAGGGTTTTGTCTGTTGAGTTTTGAATCTTTTTAAGGTTTTCGATCGAATTAGGGTTTCGGGTTAAGTTAGGGCTTCTAACTTTTTAACGACCTAAGATCTTACGAGTTAACCATTGCTAATACTAGGGTCTAAACTGGGTCGTTACACATCGATATTGTACTGGCCCTCCAAGCCTAGTTTCGCAAGGCAAATAAATAGCTAAGTGCACCATGACTTCAAAGAGAGTACGAGGGAAAATCTTCTCAAGTTTGCAAAGTACAAGTACTATGTGATCTTTTAGTTTATCCAAAATTTTCAACCTCAATGTCTTCGAGCACAACCATTGGAAGAAATTTCCTAACTCGAACAATGTAGTACTAGTTTCCTTAGTTAGGTAGCCACGTAATCCAATTGAAAGAAGTCGTTATAAAAGGACATGATCGTCACGACTTTTGAGACCAGTTAATTTAGCACCATGAGTGCTGACTCAAGTTGATATGCTTGCTGCATAGCCATTGGGATACTTGACCTCTTTCAAAAAGTCACAAAATCCTTGTCTCTGTTGTAGATAATGTGTATAATGTTGGGGGCTTCTCAAAGGACCCATCTGCACACCTTTTTAAATGTAATTCCTTTTGAATTCTCGTATCCTCCAAATCCGAACGTGCTTTTCCTGTATCTTTGTTCTTCCCATCTATACTCAATAGCGTCCTAAGAAAATTGTCACATATATTCTTCTCATGTGCATGACATCAAGGTTGTGCCGGAGCTTGACTGTCTTTCAATAAGGTAGCTCGAACATACTGCTTCTTTTTTTTCAATTCAAAATTGGTCGATATTCGTCTGTTTATCTTTTGTTGATGCTTGTATGGTTTTCAAATGGCTTATATGTCCATGAATTAATTTGGTCTAATACATGTTCTCCTGATAACTCTCAAGGCTTGAACTTGTCCTCTATCTGGCCGTTAAATTGTTTGCTCCTCCGCCAACTGTGTTCATGAGACAAATATTGACGTGCACCCATGTACCCTATCTTCTCAAATGCTGCGATGATCCATCCTCAATATAAATGGGGCAAACCAAATAACCTTTTGTATTTCATCCAAACATGTTACCATATACAGGAAATTCATTAATAGTCCACAAGACAGCTGCATGCATTTTAAAAGTTTTTTTAGTTGAAGCATCATAAGTTCGGATGCCATCCTTCCTCAACTCCTTCAACTCCTCAATTAAAGGCCATAAATAAACATTAATATCACTTCCAAGTGCAGATCTACCAAGAATAAGTAATGGCATTATTAAAAAGGGTTCTTTCATACACTTCCAAGGTGGGAGATTATAAGGCATTACAATAATGGACCACATGCAATATGATGTGCTCATATTGCCAAATAGATTAAAACCATCAGTGTCAAACCCTAACCTCACATTTCTCGGATCCTTTACAAACATAGCAACCAAGCTTTTTCTTTGGCACTTACACTTATTAATCTAAAAATAATAAATAGATTGGTAGAAGATGGACCTTTGAGTTCATTAAAAATGGAGTCACTTCTAGTCTGTGAATCATGCTTAGAGGGTAAGATGACCAAGAGGCCATTTTCGACTAAAGGCTATAAAGCTAAAGAACTGTTGGAGCTGGTTTATTATGATGTGTGTGGTCCTATGGCAATCTGGGCTAGAGGTGGCTTTGAGTATTTTGTCAATTTCATTGATGACTACTCAATGTATGAATACATTTACTTGATACACCGCAAGTCTAAATGCTTTGAGAAATTTAAAGAATTCAAGGCAAAGGCAAAGAAGCGTTTGGGTAAAAATATCAAATCACTATGATCCGACCGTGGTACGAAATACCTCTTTAAAAGTTTAAGGACCACTTGTCATCAAAAGGAATTGCATCCCAATTGACTGCACCTGCCACTCCGCGACAGGATGGTGTAGCAGAAAGAAGAAATATGACTGTTATGGAGATGGTAAGGTCCATGATGAGTTATTTAGGTTTACCCAATTAGTTTTGAGGTCTCTCTTTAGAGACAGCGGCTTATATTCTGAACATGGTACCTTCTAATTCAGTCCCTTTTACTCCCATAAAATTGTGGACCGAGTGTAAGCCTAATCTGAAATACATTCGGATTTGGGGGTGTCCTTCACTTGTGGTGAAAGGGAATGCGGGTAAGTTAGAACCGAGGATAAAAGTCTATTTCTTGTGGGGTATCCCAAGAGAATGAATGGTGAACTATTTTATAATCCTAAGGATTAGAAGGTTATTATTAGCACCAATACCCGTTTTTTGGAAGTTGATTATATTACGTACCACAGGCCTAATAGAAAAATTATTCTAGAAGAACTGAGAGAAAATAATAGTAAAACGGAATAACATGTCATTGATATCCTATTACATCGTCGTAGTGGGAGGATTATCGGGACAAGTGCAAATCAAGAATAGGGTGCTAATGCACAGAGTTCAAATTTTGCACAGCGTGTTACTACTAGTACACAGACACAGGTAGTGCCTCGTTGTAGTGGAAAGGTTGTTCATCAACCTGATCGATATATGTTCTTAGGAGAGTCTTTTGACACGATCTCGACAGAACTGGATACCGAATCCTATAACTACAATGAATCACTTCAAGATAAAGATGCAAATCTTTGGTAAAGGGCTATGAATTTAGAGATAAAATCTAAATATTCTAATCTGGTCTAGAAACTTATAGAACCACCCGAAAGGATAAAACCTATTGGATGCAAGTGGATCTACAAGTCGAAGAGAGGAGCAGACAAAAAGGTTGAAACCTTCAAAGTTAGGCTTGTTACTAAATGGTTCACTCAGAAAGAATGAATCGATTATGAGAAACCTTTTCGTCGATAGCCATGCTTAAGTCTATTCAAATTCTCTTATCTATTGTCGCTCATTTCGATTACAAAATTTGGCAAATGGATGTCAAGATAGCATTCCTTAATGGAAGTCTTGATGAGTGTATCTATATAATACAACTAGACAAATTCTTTACAAAGGGCTAGGAACACATGTGTAAGCTTAAGAGATCCATTTATGGACTTAAGCAGGCATCGAGGTCTTAAAATACTCGGTTTGATCAAGCTATTAAGTCTTATGATTTTAATCAATGTTCGAATAAGTACTATGTGTACAAAAAGCATGACGGAAGCATGGTGATCTTTCTAGTATTTTATGTAGACGACATCTTACTCGTTACAAACGATGCGGGGGCATTATCTACGATTAAATTATGGTTTTCTGGACAATTCGATATGAATAACTTAGGAGAAGTAAGTCACATCATTAGGATCAAGCTCGTGCGAGATCGAAAATAAAGAATGTTGGGCTTATCACATGCAAGTATATCGATAATATCCTTACTCGTTCTAGCATGCAGGTTTCCAAGAAAGGGTTTCTCCCTTTCAGGCATAGAATAACCCTATCTAAGGATCAGTGTCCTAAGACATATGATGTGATAGAGAAAATGAATGTGGTTCCTTTTGCTCGGCAGTAAGACTAAGGATGATTAGCAAATTTGCCTTAGGGATTATCCTATACTTTGCACTAGACCCGACATCTACTTTGCTGTTAGCATGGTTAGCAAATATCAGTCTAACCAAGGGCAGAAGCATTAAACTGCGGTAAAGAATTTAATTAAGTACCTAAAACGACTAAGGATTATATGTTACTTTACCAAGCAAACAGTCTAATACCTTTGGGGTACACAAAATCAGATTTCCAGTTTGATAAGGATTCCCGTAAGTCTACCTCAGGATATGTGTTTATCTTAGGAGGTGGAGCTATAAGTTGGAAGAGTATCAAGCAGTTCTCATTGTTGATTCCACCATGGAGGCCGAGTACTTGGCAGCTCTTGAAGCAGCCAAGGAGGTCGTTAGGCTCAAGAACTTCCTATTGAACCTAGATGTGGTACCTTCAGTTCAATCGACTATTACACTTTATTGTGATAATAGCGGAGCGACTGTAAACTCGAAGGAGCCAAGATTCCATAAAGAAAGAAAGTATATTGAGCGTAAGTATCATCTGATATGAGAAATTGTATAAAAGGGTGATGTTGCTGTGATCAAAATTGCATCAGGAGACAACCTTGCATATCTCTTAAGACTTTTGATTGTCATGTAAAGGGCATAGGAGTCATATGTATGGCAACATGATTTTGAGTATAAGTGAGAGATTGTTAGGGTCGGTATACTGAAAACTATATTTTTAGTAGTTAATTTTATTTCAATAATAAAATTAGTTTTCTATTTTATGAGAATCTTTATGAGCAATGTATGTGTACCATTTCTTGAATGTTATGCATGGATATTCGATATTCTGTATAGTATTTAATCTGGTGTGTAGAGTATAGCTTACACACAGAAGATCAAATTTTAGGTTCTTGCATAATATAAATTTTATGTTTATAGTTTAGATAAAAATGGACATACCATCGGTACGACTATAGTACAGAGTTTTAATAGGCATGCCTTGATTACGAGGAACAGATAATAACGTTGTCTATTGTTCTGACTCTCTGTGCTAGTACACTTTGTGTGTATTGAACGAGATATTTGAGATAATTAATTTTATATTTACTATATAAATTAATTTACACCCAAGGTTATTATGAATAGTGCTTATCCTCTTAATGCTGAAATAATTATTGATTTGCGTATATTTAATATTTGTTATTTTGATTCATTAGAGACTGTGATATTAAATGTGTCTATATTCCCGGTGAGTTGGATTGCGGTATTATTTGTATGGTGAATATTAATTATTGACATAATTCACGTCCCGAAAGACCAGGATTGACGACACCCACTTTAGGAAGTCTATTAGTTTTGACCAAACCAAACTCTGCAGGTGGATTTAATTATCCGGCGGTCAAATAAGTTAAGCGAAAGAACTTAAGGAATATCAAGATGCCAATTAAATTAAATTGTTAGTAATTTAATTTAGTTGGCGGGTGTCAAGATTCTTAATGTGAGGAGAAATAATAAGCATTTAATAAGAGGAGCTTAATGCTAGATGGTCTTGAGATTATGGGACAAAGTGCAATTATAATATTTTAGTGGTGTGAACAGGTCTTCTACTATTTTATGAAAATTTCATAAACCACTACTAGTTTTTTATAATTGTAGATACCGTTATGAGGTTTGTTTAATTGCGAAAACCGCTGATACGTATCTGTGTTTTACAAGAAGTCTTAGTCATAATTACTCCTCTAATCCCTGTTGTAGCCCTATAAATATGCAGATATGCTGAGCAAGTTTCATAACTTGTCTTCTAACACTAAAGTTGTCCAGGTTCTATCGGTATGAGTTCTCGAATGATTATCACCTACACTATATCTGGGAATCGCATAAACGAATATAGTGCAAGACCTAACAGGAGCTTTAACTTGGATTCAAATCATAGTTGAAGTTTCGACCAGTAACAAGGTATTCATCTAAATTAACTTAGGATGTGCGGGTTTTATTTTGATCGTTCATCATCAAAAATTTTATTTAGAACGTGTTTCGGCATTTGTCCATCCAGTTAATTTTTTTCAGATAATCGTTTGCAGAAACAAGGGTCTTGGCAGTTTTACCTCCAACACAGTAAATAATTGCAGTGACTCAGATAGAGAAGATACTATTAATTACAACTAAGTGTTAACCACCACCTAATCTCGAATCAATCGCTTCGCAATGTACCATTCATATGGAGAAGTGATCCACACTAATAATTATCTAGATTTATCCCTGAAGGAGGTTCGTAACAGCGATACCGCAATTAATTCTATTCGATGACGAGAAATGCCTTACTGCCAATATGAAAAATTAATTACGTCACCTACGAACTGGTGATGGAAACTACAAGATTTATCTGTAAATAAATTTTCTCTTCTACTTATATTTTTAAAATATTTTTTAGGGTTATAAAAATCAGTTTAATTTAAAATAAATTTATTAATTTTAAAAATCACACGATTCGAAATATTTCAAAACATCTTTCCGTATACACGATCCAAAAGATTCCAGTTTGCCAAACCATCTTTTCGTGTTTTAATGCGTAACAAATAAAATTACTGATAAATGCACAAATATTTTATTTTTACGTTACATATTTTTTTAAAAATAATAATTTATTAAAATTAAATATTTTTTTATTTAATTAATCTAGAAATCGAAATTAATTTTCACATTTTTCTAAGATATCTGATTTATTAAAAATAATCTTAAACATTTTATTTGTAAAAAATAAAATATCTAAAGTTTTTTCATTTAATTAAAAACTTTTAATTAAAAAAATTTAATTTAATTTTTTCTTTACAAAATATTAATTAAAATCAAATTTTCTTAAATAAAACTAATATTTATCATCTACGCAGTTTATATAAATAAATAAATAAGATAAATATATCCCAGTTTTATAATCAAAGTAAAACTCTATCGAGTTTTAAGTTCTTGTATGTAGATAAGCTTCCAGTCTTTGAATCATTGTAGAAAGCCACTTATTCTTATCAGAATCCAACCTGGACTCGTCCACTTGCAGTGTTATAAATATACAACATATCTAGATCAAAACATATCAGAAAACAACCGCCAAAAGTCCCAAAACATCATCCACCACCGCCGGGCACCTCTGTAGCCGCCCCTTCTCGGGACTTTTGCCGCTCCATTTGAGCTCCGTTCTTGACCCCATTTTTTAAAAAAAATAGCTTACAAAAAATATTATTTTTTAGCAAAAATAATAATTAAAAACTAGCTCAAAAAACAGCTTTTGATGGCCGCCAAAGCACCACCGCTAACTTCTTGAGGCCTTTCAAGCCTCAACCGAGCTCCGTTTTCGTCCATATTTTTTCTAAAACGTAGCTTATAAAAAATTCTATTTTTTTGTCAAAAAACCCGATCAAAAACAGCCCAAAAAACAAGCTTCGATGGCCCAAGAAGCCGCTGCGCCACACTACCCAGCACAGCCCCTGTTGCTTCCACTATTTTGGCTTTTTTCGTGGTCAATTCAGCTCCCGTTTTGCACTATTTTGAGCATTGATATCCAAAAATATGATGTCTTGAAGTGCACCTCGAAAATAGTCCCAAAAGCATCAAAAACTACCCCAAACTGCCCCTGGACCCTTTTGCCCGCCGCCGCCTTGCGTTGCTTTTTGCCTCATTTTCTGTGGCTAATTTTTCTCTAGTTTTTGGACTATTTTTCAGGTATATTTTATTGTTGTTTTATACCTAAAAATCTACCCAAAAATAATTTTGAAAACACCCAAAATAACCACCGAAAAATGGCCTAAACTGTCGCCGCTAAAGGCACTGCCGGCGGGCTATTTTTTTCATTATTTTTTGTCGTGTTTTTAGGAACTATCTTATTGCTGTTTTTTAAGCCTAAAACTTCAAAAATATTGCTGAGAAACCTATCACAAAAATCATAGAAAAACCACTAGAATTTGTGGCTCGAACCACCCGAAACCACCGCTGGTGCCGTCGGTTATGCCACAATCTATTTTTCGTGTTCTTGGATATTTAAACCTGTTCTTAAATATTTTAAATAATATTTGAAGATAAATAAAAGTTTTTACATCGCAAACCTATATCTCGAAGGCTCACATTTGAACTAAAAAGTTTCAAATATCAGGATCAACTCTCGTGATTAAAATGTAAATTATAATCATCAATCAAACACGAAAATAAAGACGATCATAAAATCGGGATTAGAACGCCTGCAAAATAAAGTTAGCACAATTCTAATTCTACCCGGCCCCTTGATTAACCGTAAACATAATTAAAATGGCTATGATACCAATTATTGGAGACAAACTGCTAAGATCATTGATTTGTATACGATTTTTCAAAAAATAAAAACTAGACAGGCAATTGCCAAAATAGGCTCCACATAAAACTTTTTAATGTCGAACGATAAAAAATAAAAATTCGTGCCACCACTGTTAATTTAGATGAATACCTTTCGGTCATTTCTTTAACTATGAACTTTAATTCTCCAAGTTAAAGCTCTGAATAGACCTTCTACTGTATTCCTGATGCGATTCCCGAACGTAGTGTGGGTTACGATCCTTCGAGAATTGGTACCGGCAGAACCTAGACAACCTTAGTCTTAAAAGACAACTTATGAATTTGGTTCAGCCTACCCACATATTTGTAGCCTACAGTAGGGACTGTGAAGTAATTATGACATAAACTTTTAATGTGACGCAGATACCCATCCAGCAGTTTCTGTAAATATGAAAATCGCTTAGCGATTTCGGTAATTATGAAAACATTGTAGTAGTTTATATAATTTTCATAAAATACTAAATTACAATTCATACCACTAAAGAACTATAACTGCACACTTAGTCATAATCTCAAGACCAATTTACATTGAACTCCTGTTATTAAATGCTTAACTCATTTCCTCACGTTAAGATTCTCGATATCTTGCCAATTAAATTTAATTACTGACAATTTAATTTAATCGGCATCTTTAAAATTTCTTCAGTCCTTCCGCTTAACTTATTTGACTATCGAATAATTAAATCTACCTGTAGAGTTTGGTCCAGTCAAAACTTATAAGCTTTCTTAAGAGAATATCATCAATCTTGAACAATCGGGACGTAGATTCCGTCAATAATTAATATTCACCATATAATTAATACCACTATTCAACTCACCGAGACTATAGACCCATAAAAGATCGCACCCTCTAATAAATCAAAATAATAAATATTAAATATACGCAAATAATACTTATTTTGAGATTAAGCGCATAAGCACTCATAATAATCTTGTGGTATGAATTAATTTATATAGTCAGTATAAAATTAATTATCCCAATGTGGTCCTATTTAGTACACACAAAATATACTAGCACAGAGAGTCAGAACAATAGACGACGCTATTATCTGTTCTCCGTAAGCAAGATAGGCTTACTAAAATTTTGTGCTACAGTCATACCAATGGTTTGCTCAATTCCATCTAAACTGTGAACAAAAACTTATATTATGCAATAATCTATAATCTGATCTTCTGTGTACAAGCCGTACTCTGCGCACAAGATTAAATACTATACAAAATAGAGGACAATCATGCATAATATTAAAAAAATAGTATTGCATTCATTACTCATTAAAATTCTCATAAAATAAAAAAAATAATTTTTTAAAAATAAAATTAAATACTAAAACCAAATAAAATTTATAATTTTTAATATGCAATCCTGACAGCTCTAGGATCACAAAAAGGTCATGGTCGTTAAGGTAAGGACACGGCCTAGGGAAGGATCGTGAAAAGATGGCAACCGTGAGGATGAAGAATGTCGTGGCCTGAAGGTTTTTCAGGAGAATGGTGATTTCTTGGGTTTTGAGTTGAATTCTTGGCTTTGCAATTACTTGGGAGTACCCTTGAGTGTAATTCCATGCTTTCTTCATTGGGGAGCATTTGAGACGGTTGGTTAAGATTCGACTTGGTTAAATTGGGGTGTCTACACTAGGACTTCACTGATGCCTAGGGAAGCTAGGGCTTTTGTGCCTACCCAAGCCAGGACTTTGCTGATACCTAAGAAAGCTGGGGCATTGGTGCTTAGTTGAGCCAGGACTTTGCTGATTCTTATGGAAGCTAGTGTGCTTAGCTGAGCCAGGACTTTGCTGTCGCCTAGGAAAGCTAGGGCTTTGGTCTTAGCCGAGCCAAGACTTTGCTAATGCCTAGAGAAACTAGGGCTTTTTGCCTAGCCAAGCTAGGACTTTGCGGATGCCTAAGGAAGCTTCAATTTTGGTGCCTAGCTATGAGACCCTGACTCGTTTTATTTTTTTTGGGAAATGATTTGAGTGTTGATAGAAAAGAGTTAAACATGACCTTGGCGATGTTGTGGGTCAGTGTTTTGAGCTTGGAAGCACGTGAAAGATATGTTTGGGGAAGAACACGAGGTTCTAATAGATGTCCGGACAAAAATAAGTGAAATACATGTGAAGGAAAGTGACATACCTTCACCATTTTGGTCATAACTCTTTGTACAAAAATGAAGTTTGGTATGATGTTTGAACCATTGGAAATTAGACTTCCGAGGCTTCAGTTTGAGCACAAGAATGACCCTATTTGAAGTTCGAACAAGGGAGATATGCTCGTTTGAAGTTGAGCTAACAGTGCAGTCGCGGAGATCGCTCGAGCGGTCT
>JAOTRH010075370.1:0-17588 GCA_034768845.1 Heliamphora exappendiculata | reverse complement strand
TAGTTCTTCTAGAGCACCGGTCGCACCCGATGCTGCTGCTACCACCTCCGTGATCAGAGGTACTCTTCTAGTCTTCAAATCATGGGCCAGTGTCCTTATCGACACTAGAGCATCACATTCGCTCATATCTGCTACTTTTGCATCTACTTTGGGGTTAGAGATGGACTGGTTGGGTAGCACCTTGTGTGTAGAGACCCCGGTCAGTGGGAGCGTGAAATTGAGTCTTGTATGTAGATCCTGTGTATTGGAGGTCACCGATCGTTGTTTAGAGTTTGACTTTGTTATTCTAGACATAACTGCATTCGATGTCATTCTAGGGATGGATTGGCTGACCACCTATCGTGCTTTTATCGATTGCGATTGACGGAGGGTGACGATTTGTACACCGGCGAGAGATCGTTTATGTTTTGTGGCAGACCGGGACGAGGGTTTGAGGTCTATGCCAGGCATTGTGCAGAACTAGGGCAACCTGGGTTTCTTTTTCTCAACTCTCATGTTGGATGAGGAGGTTGGAGTAAGCGGAGAGTTACCTCCGGTGGTGTGCGACTATCCTGATGTCTTTCCAGATGATTTGTATGAATTGCCACCGAGCCGTGAGGTAGAGTTCTCTATTGATCTAGTTTCCGAAGCTGCTCCCATATCTATACCATCCTATCGCTTTGCACCCGCTGAGTTGCATGAACTCAAGGTGCAGTTACAGGAGTTGCTTGACATAGGGTTTATCCGTCCGAGTACTTCACCGTGGGGAGCTCCTGCTCCTTTTGCAAAGAAGAATAATGGATCATTACCTCTGTGTATCGATTACAGGAAACTGAATCAGGTGATAGTGAATAATAGATATCCGATGCCGAGGATAGACGACTTGTTTGATCAGCTGCAGGGTTCAAGTTGCTTCTCAAAGATCAACTTGCGATCAGGATATCACCAGCTGAGGATTAGGGATGAGGACATAGCTAAGACCGCCTTCCGGACTCACTATGTTCACTACGAGTTTTTGGTTATGCCGTTTGGTTTGACGAATGCGCCAGCTACGTTTATGGGTCTGATGAACCAGATCTTTCATCCTTACTTGGACAGCTGTGTGGTACTGTTTGTGGATGATATTATGATATATTCATCTACTAGGGAGGCACACGAAGATCACCTGCGGATCGTCTTATAGACTTTGATAGAGCATCGCTTATACGCGAAGTACGAGAAGTGCAAGTTTTAGATATCTGAGGTGAGGTTTCTTGGACACGTAGTGTCGACAGACGAGGTAGCTGTGGATTCATCAAATACTGATGCTGTAACCGATTGGGAATGGCCGAAGAATGTCTTTGAGATTCATAGTTTTTTAGGTTTGGCGAGCTACTATCGGCGATTCGTGAAGGATTTTGCGAGACTTGCTGCACCGATGACGCATCTGACTCGGAAGGGAGTTGTGTTTGCTTGGAATGAGTCATGTGAGTCAGCTTTTTAGGAGCTGAAGAGGAGATTGACTAGTCCTCCGGTGTTGATCATTCCAGAGTGAGGCTTGGGTTATACTGTATACTGTGATGCTTTACACGATGGCCTTGGATGCGTTCTGATGCAAGAGGGTAAGGTTGTAGCCTACGGTTCCCAACAGTTGAAGACGCACGAGCGGAACTATCCTACACATGACTTGGAGTTGGCAGCTGTGGTCTTCGCTTTGAAGATATGGCGTCACTATTTGTATGGGGAGCATTTCGATGTTTTCTTCGATCACAAGAGCTTAAAATACTTATTTTCGCAGAAGGACCTGAACTTGCGTCAGCGGCGGTGGATGAAATTATTAGAGGATTATGACTTTGATTTGCAGTATCACCCAGGGAAGGCCAACGTGGTGGCTGACGCGCTCAGTAGGAGATCTCATGGGTAGTTAGCATATGTGGCTATACGTGAGTGGGATATGCTTGCAGATGTTGGGGAGTTTGGTCTTTGCCTCAGAGAAACCGCGACGGGTGCCACCTTATTTTCTGTAGTTACTCGACCAGCGTTGATAGCACGTATGCTAGAGGTCCAGCAGACGGATTAGGAGGCTCAGATGACACGATACTGTGTTTCTAGTGGCGAGGATACAGCAAAATGGATTGTGGGTTCTGATCAGAGTTTGAGGTTGGAAGGAAGGTTGTTTGTGCCAGAGTCATGTCGAGCTGAGTTATTACATGAGTGTCCTCATTCTCATCTTGCTGTGCATCCAGGAGGCACGAAGATGTACCATGACCTTCGTCGTCAGTTTTATTGGACAGGGATGAAGAGAGACGTGATCCAGTTTATTTCCCGATGCCTCACCTGTCAGCAGGTAAAGGCAGAACATTAGAGACCGGCATGCTTGCTACAGTCCTTGCCTATATCAGAGTGAAAGTGGGAGCACGTCACGATAGACTTTGTGTCAGGACTTCCTCGGTCACCTAGGGGACACGGTGCCGTGTGGGTTATGGTTGATAGGTTGACGAAATCTGCACACTTTCTCCCCATTCGAGTGAGGGATTCGGTGGAATGACTGAGTAGCTTGTACGTCACGGAGGTTGTCAGATTGCACGGAGTGCCAGTATCTATTATTTCAGATCGAGATTCGCGCTTACTTCACGTTTTTGGCAGAGTCTGCAAAAGGCCTTGGGGACGAACTTGATGTTTAGTACTGCTTTTCACCCCCAGACGGATGGCCGGTCAAAGAGGACCATACAGATTCTAGAGGATATGCTGAGAGCTTATGTCCTTGACTTCAGAGGTTCGTGGGAGGATCATCTACATTTAGCAGAGTTTGCATAGAACAATAGCTACCAATCCAGTATTAGGATGGCACCGTATGAGGCTTTGTATGGGAGACCGTGTAGATCTCCCGTATGTTGGACTGATGTGGGAGAGACCACAGTCTTGGGACCAGACTTGGTAGGGGAGACGACAGAGAAGGTTGCTGTGATACGCCAATGCCTACTGACAGCGCAAAGTTTCCAAAAGAGTTACGCTAACTAGAGGAGGCGACCGTTGGAGTTTGCAGTGGGGGATCATGTGTTTCTGAAGGTCTCGTCACGTAGAAGTTTGATGAGATTTGGTCATAGCGGGAAGCTATCGCCTCGCTTCATTAGACCTTTTGAGATTCTTGACAAGGTTGGAGAGGTTGCTTATCGTTTGGCTTTGCCACCTCAGTTAGTATCTGTGCATAACGTGTTCTATGTTTCTATGCTTCGGAGTTACGAGCCTGATCCTTCTCATGTGTTAGATTGGGCGGAGCTACAGATTGATAAGGATGCTACTTATGAGGAGCGTCCAGGGAAGATTCTTGATACAAATGAACGGGTATTGCGGGGCAGGACTATTGCGCATGCCAAAGTCTTATGGCATCATTACGGGGCTGAGGAAGTTACATGGGAGCTTAAGTCCGAGATGCGTGCTAGATACCCAGACCTTTTTACCTTGTGACCTTGTTGTGAATTTTGGGGACGAAATTCCTTAAGGAGGGGAGAGTTGTGTGATCCGGACCCGTCTCTTTTTGAGACTTATGTATATATGATGTGTTTTGCATATATATATTTTTATAATGTATGATTTACTCGTTTTGATGTATGTTTAAGTTTATCTGTGTATACGGGGTTGATTTTCGGGGTTATTGGGAGTTGCCGTGCGAAGTTCAAAAATTCAAAAAAAAGATATTTTCGATATATTTTGCCTATAAATATCTTCTCTTAGATATTTTGGTTCAAAATATCTCCTCATTCTCTCTCTCTAGTTTTAAAACTCACCAAACGCTCTGCCTTCTCTCTAACATGGGGGCCCGGGGCTTGGTTTTTTATAAACCAACTGCTGATATGTAATATCGGCATCGTGGTCTACACATCCATTCAGCCAGAATTTGATTCTGGCAAAACTCAATTTTGCACGTGGATCGAGATGTCAAGTTTTGAACTCACCGATGTAGGATCCTAGACTGTATAACTGTTAAAGTAATTCTACGTGTTTTCACCGTTTAAAAATGCATGAAAATTGTGTTTATGTTCTAAATTTGATTTTGGATTAAAACTATTTTTCAGCATTTCGGGTGGATGAAATCATGCTTTGAGGCTTTCTTTGTGTCTTTATGGTCAGCTTGGGTTTGCATATTCTTGTGGATATCAAAAACAGAAGTTTTGAGGTTTGATTTGAGGTTTGGAACCAAAAACAAACAAAACCGTAGCATAAAACATTTTCTGGGTTTGTTCAGTCGACTGGACCCTTGAGTTCAGTCAACAGAATCATCTTTTTGGGGGTTCAGTCAACTGAACTTGGAAGGCCAGTCGACTGAAGTTGGTACTGCTTTGATTCTTTGTTTTCCAAAGAGTTTTTCAGTCGACTGGGGCTTGGGCCAGTCGACTGAGGTCTTGTGATGGGGCTTGGGTGTTGTTTCAAATGGTTTTGGGTTCCCTCACTTCCTCGTGTGATGTTTATCCGAGATTTTTATGAAACTCCAAGGTTTAAAAGGGGTTATCAGAGGTTTTAAAGAGGATGGTTGGAAAGCAGAGTCTTGGAAAAACTTTTTAAACGTGTTCGTGAAGATTTGGAGCTAGCCCGTGGGGTTGAGTCTCAACTTCTAAAACGTTTTGGTGAAAATCATGTTTTTACCTGCCTTGTTCGATCTCCATAGTTCATGGATTAGATCCCTGATATATACATGTGTTGCATATTTATTTTGTGGGTTGGCTTTGAAATGTTTATCCATAGATGTACCGTGACAGTGGGTTTGATTGAGTTGGGCTTCCATTGCTCATCGGTGTTAGTCCAAAAACGTGCGCAGCGTAGGTGCTCTATACCTTCGGGTTAGTCCCCGTAAATTGAGTGATTGGGTGCTATGTACCCTCGGGCTCAGGTCCCGTAAATTGAGTGGTTGTGTTGGGTGCTTTGGACCCTCGGGCACTAGTCCCGTAAATTGAGTGCGTTGTCGTGGCTTCGTATAGAACTTGTCATTACCAAGCCTGTGGGGTCAGGGTAATGGACGAGAGTCTATAGTTGTTGCATTTGTCTTGAGTTGACAGAGTCGGTACATAGGATTACATTTAATGTGTCTCATCGGCTACGTGTTCCGAGTGGAGAATGCTGTGTTTTACTGCTTTTCCTTAACTGTGGCATGATATTTGTCAGGTTATATGCATAGTTTTAAGGATGGAAACTGTTGACTTTTGGGAGAAAAATCTTTGTGACTTTGTGATTGAGTTAGCTCCCACCATATGATTGCATGATCTATATTACAGTTTACAATTTATTTTCTATTGGGCTTCAGCTCACGGTGTGAAATTTTTGCTGTAAAACCTTTTCAAGTGAGCATAATGAGATGACCTAGTTGCAGAGGTGATGGAAGACTAGCTGTAATTTTTTCTTTTTGAGACATGTACTTTTACATGTGACGCCTGTTGAGGCTGGCTTTGTACGCCTTTTGGCGATATGTTTATTTATGTATGAGAATGCATGCTTCCAGGTTATGAGAGTTAAACTGTAGGAATTTTATTCAAATGTTGTATTTTGATTATCAACTGTAAAATTTATTTTTCTTAATGAGTGTTTTGGTGGGCTTTCGCGTGATCCGGATGTTTGGAGCGTGACAACGAAAGTCTGGTGACGACAACGATTGGTGGCGAGGACAGCGATGGAAATTAAGAGAGGGAGAGAGAGGCGTTAACAGAGAGAAGATGTTGCCGGGAGATAGAGAAAGACTAAATGATAGGAAAGAATGTTGGGCAAGAACCGTTTGATCAAAATTATCGGGATTGAGAAGATCCGTGGGCAGAAAGAAGGCAAAAGTTAAATCATTGGATTCAAAAAAGAGCAATCACAACCGTTCAAACTTAGTTTCTCTCTATACATTTTGAAAAACTGGCTTGATTTATCAGGATTGAGAAGAGCCGTGGGCGGGAAGAAGGTAAAAGCTAAACCGTTGGATTAAAAAAAAGATTAATCGCAGCCGTTCAAACTTAGTTTCTCTCTATACATTTTGAAAAACTGACTTGATTTATTATATAGATGGTTAATTAGACTAATGACAAAATGTTGTGATTTTTAGGTGGATGAAGACTTGAAAAAAACTGTAATATGAGTTTCACTTTTTTTAATTTTTTTTCCTTTTATTTACTTTACTTCTACCTAATATATATCTATTTCATCTTTTGGATTCTGATTAAAATTATTTCTATAAATCGGTTGAGAAATTTAATCTTGTATTTGAATTCCTAATAAAGAATAATTTCTAAAAAATTGATTTTTTAAAGATTGATTCTGTGTATAATAATGTGGAGATTTTAATGATTGAGTTGATCTTAATGATTGAGTTCGTAGTAATTGTGATGGTGTGTCAAAATTTTGTGTTTCAGATTGTTGTATAGATTCCGATCTAGGAGGAGAAAATTGAAGTAATACAGATCCATCGGGAAACTCAACAATGGAATTTGGATTAGTTTCAGATTATGATGTTTGAGGAGACATAATTTGTTGCATGTTCCAACTATTATTATCTTGAGCATCAGTTTCATTAATTTTATACCATTTAATAACTTTTGGAGTAATAACTTGAGAACTATTAAGATTTGATTGAAACATTATTGTGGATCCATGTGAATTAGTTATTCCTTTAAATATCGGGGCTGATGTTGTCATAACTTTTAAATATACCCTATATGTTATTTGTAGATTTAGAGATAAAACATTCATATTATATCTTTTTGTTTGTACTTGCAATGTTAATATTTTTAAAATTGTAGAATCATGAAGGGATACCTCAAAATTAGAAAAGCATTCAAAATATTTGGGACCGTGTACAAAACTAGTTTTAATAGTACATAATAATGTATTAGAATAAGAATTATGACGTAAATCAACTAATGAGCATATTACAAATTTATTTAAATTTAAACGAGTCATAGGTTTTATTTCAACTTGGATTAATCTTGAATGTAAAAAAAATTAAATTCTTTTTGTTGAATTTTTTTAATTAGATTATGATCTAATAATTGAAAAGTTTGATATTTATTTGTAACTAGTAAAATTTGTTCAACAGTTTTAATTTTATAAGTTTGTTTTAATTTAAATTTTTGTATCATAAATTTCAATTATATTCTTTTTAGGTATTGACCAATTTATTAAAATTTTCTCCATATTTTCCATATCAATTTCACTTTGATTAACTATTTGTGAAGATCTAGATGAATTTTCACCAGATAGTATATGTGAGAATGATCTGATAATCTTAGCAATTAATATGTAAATAAAAACAGTAATAAATAGTCTATAATGGTGCGTCGTTGGCCTTACAGACAAAAATAGAGACTTACTATCATCGCTCCGAAATTATGCCGTCAATGGTTTCACCAATTACGACGAGATATACACTGCAACTATAAACACATAGATGACTCTGATACCATATAAATGACCTAGTTATATAAAAAAAATTTAATTTTTATATAATTAAAAATTATATATTAGTTGGAGTTAAAAAACTAATTTTTGTAAAAAAATAATTAAAAAATAATTTTTAAAAAATTAAATTTTTTTAAAAATTACAGTCATGCTATCTAACTATTGAAGTTATATATGTTTCAATTGTTAGATCCTAATCTAATTAAAAAATTTCAACAAAAAAAATTTAACTTTTTACATTTAGGATTAGTCCAAGTTGGAATAAAATCTATGATTCGTTTAAATTTAAATAAATCTGTAATATGCTCATTAGTTGATTTACGTCATAATTCTTATTCTGATGCATTATTAGGTAATATTAAAACTAGTCTTGTACATGGTCCTATATATTTTGAATGCTTTCCTAATTTTGAGGTATCCCTTCATGATCCTATAATTTTAAACGTATTAACATTGCAAGTACAAACAAATAGATATAATATGGATGCTTTATCTCTAAATCTACAAATAACATTTAAGGTATATTTAAAAATTATAACAATATCAGCTCCAATGTTTAAAGAAATAACTAGTTCACCTAGATGCACAATAATGTTTCAATCAAATCTTAATAGATCTCAAGTTATTACTCCAAAAGTTTTTAAATGGCATGAAATTGATGAAACTGATGCTTAAGATAATAATAGTTAGCACATGTAATAAATTATGTCTTCTCAAACATCACAATCTGAAACTAATCCAGATTCTATTGTTGAGTTCCCCGATGGATCTATATTACTTCAATTTTCTCCTCATAGATCGAAATCAATACAACGATCTGAAATACAAAGTTTTAACACACCATCGCAATTATTACGACCTCAATCATTAAGATCAACTCAATTATTAAAATCTCCACATTATTATACATCGAGCCAATATTTAAAAAATTAATCTTTTAAAAATTATCCTTTATAAGGAATTCAAATACAAGATCAAATTTCTCAACCGATTTATAAAAATAATTTTAATCAGGATCCAGAAGATGAAATAAATATAAATGTAACCACACTAAATATAAATATATTAACTTTAGATCCTCCCTATCATAAATCTCTCATGTCTCCGTTTTATCACAAAACCCACATATCATTCCACTAACCTCATCATCATAATCTCCACCTCCACACCCATCATCATCATCACACCCACCATTTGAAATAAATATTAATAAAATAAATAATGAATATTTACAATATTATAATAAATATAATAGAGAATATTTTATACATAATAATACTATTGAACAAGAAAAATAAATTAAAAGCGAATATATTAAATAATTACCAGAATTCCAAATTAATATTCATTTTTTTTCTTGGTATTATAATATATATTGTCCCCAACATTATTTTATTATTCCTCAGGAATTATTAACCCAATCTATAAATATATTTGAAAAAAAATGGACAATTGCGGATGGTAGTAAATCCCACTCTGTGCATCCACCTAATAAAACAATTATATTAGGTTCTGGCACTAAAGCCTGTCCATTTTTTGAATCTGATCAACATCTTTCCCATCAGTTAAATTATACTAATACTTATCTCCAAGCCCTGAGAGAACAGGTTAATCGTCTTGAACAATTTACTTCTGCTACAATTAATGTAGGTACAAAAATTTATGTAAATGTTTTATATGTTGAGATATTAATGAGAAAAATATTAAGTCATAATCAATATAAATAATACAAAATTGAGAATAATTATTAAATATATCATTCATAATTCTTTAAAGGTTTATAATTTATAACTAATATTGGTGTTTCTCTACCCGCCCATACAGCTAGCAGGGAGGATGACACTACTGGCAAAGACTGTCCGGCGAAAACGCTGCAGGCGCTCCCTCAAGCAGGAGCGAACCTTTTCGAAACTGGTTAGGAATGGGCGCCACTGTCCCAGCCCGAATTCAGCCAGGTTCTATTGATCATGCCCCCTTCCCAACAGCTGTACCTTGTCTTGGGGCGTTTTTTGTGGATGGGTGAGTAACACGTAAGAACCTGCCCCTGGGAGGAAAACAACAGTTGGAAACAGCTACTAATACCCCTTAGGCTGAGGAGCAAAAGGAGGAATCTGCTCGAGGAGGGGCTTGCGTCTAGTTAGCTAGTTGGTGAGGCAATAGCTTATTGAAAGAGAGAGAGAAAGTCCCCTCAAAAAAAGGAAAAGGGGGATCTATCAAGGTTTTTGGCTAGTTGTTGGGTAGTCAGAAGCTGCGCCAGGAGGCTTTGAAGCAGGGACGTCATGCCTAAAATTCAAGTAGTGTGGGAAGCTATCTGCAAATTCTATAGATCTATTGATGGGAATTATTATACTTTGATAAATATTATGACCAAGAAATCTTATTTTGGTTTGGAATAATTTTATTTTTGGAGCACTTAAAACTAATCCATTAGATTTAATAATATTATAAAATTTATGTAAATATTTTATATGTTGAGATATTGATGAGAAAAATATTAAAACATTATCAATATAAACAATACAAAATTGAGAATAATTATTAAATATATTATTCATAATTCTTTGAAATTCTGAAGAAGCATTTTTTAAGCTAAAAAGCATAACATTACATTCATAGTGTCCAAACAGCACAGTGAATACAGTTTTATATCGATCTTTTTCATCAATTTGAATTTCTCAAAAGCCAAATTTCATATCAAATTTAGAAAATATTTTTACTTGATTTAAACGGTTTAATAAATCTTTTTTTATTAGGGATTGGATATATAATCCATTGTAATACTTTATTTAAAAATTTATAATTTATAACTAGTCTTGGTGTTCCTCTTTTTTAATTCAGTATTTTTATTTACATAAAAAGCTACATGCAACCATAGAGATTGACTGGGACGAATTAATTTTTTATTTAATAAATTTTGAATTTCTTTTTTATAATATTCTAATTTGGTTTGATCCATTTGAAAAGGTCTAGTTTTAGTGGGAATAAATATTTCGTTAAAATCAGGTTCATACGATAATTGAACTATATGTTGTTTACGATGCCAAAATGAATGTGATAATTTGAATATAAATTTTTTTCATATAAAGTTTTAAATTCTTCTATTTTTTGTTGTGTTTTAAATTTATTAATTTTTTCCTAAATTTGAGTATAAAATAATTCTTTTTGTAAATAATGAATTTATTTTTGTTTAAAAATTAAATTAGTTTTTAATTCTTGTAATGTGTGTAGTTGTGGAGGAAAAATAAATAAAAATTTTATTTTTTAATTTTTTAATAATTTTGTAGAGATACCTTCATGAGTTACTTTAAATAGGCAATCACTGTTAAGAATGGAATACCTAAAAATCATATGTTTAGATAAATTTTGGATTAAGACAAATTCTGTTTGAAGACATGTGCCTTGATTACAAATGTAAGTATTAGATAATTTGTAATTTATTTTCATGGAACTGTTATCAGTATGCAAATTTTGTTTAATTTTTTTAAAAATTTTAGTAAGAATTAATTATTTTCTTATACAATTAAGATCAGCACCAGAATTAACTAATGCAATTGCTTTAATAATAAAATCTTCTTGAACTATCAAGTGTATTTTTATATACTATTTTTGAAATATAATTTAATTTAATGAGAAAAAATTAGATTTATTTATTGTTAAATTAGGATCAACAGATCCTTGTATATAATTGACAAGAATGGTATCAGAGCCATTCTTGATCAACCAAGACTTAACTTGGTTGACCATCTAAATGACATAATTTTAAATTATATAATTTTTAATTTAAAATTATCTAAGTTATATAAAAATATAACTTAGATAATATTATGAAAATTATATAGATATGATTAAATTATGAAATTATGAAATAATATATATACATCCAAGGACTAATGATTATTAAATCATTAGTCAGTGGATGCATTTTATTATAATATAAATATTATAATTATAACTTTGGACTAAAATTAATAAAATATAATTTAATAATAGTATTAATCAACTTCTGATTAAATTATTATAATGTTTGGGTGACCTATACTTAGGTAATTATAATTATATACATCCAAGTTATATATATATAACTAATGATTTCATAATATTATAATATATATATTAACATTACAAATGCGTGTGTAAGTTCACATACTCAAAAAAAAAATGTAGGTGTTGTGATTCGCGATGAGCGAGAACTGAATGCTATTTGTATTTCTCGGGTAATCCTATCAACTAAATAAATATTTTTTTATTTTTTTATTTGCTAATGTTGTTTTTACTTATTTTTAAAGGAAAAAAAAGTGCAAAGTGCAAAGGTAAAGAAAATATATCCTCTACTAGCAAAAGAAAAGAAAATGCATATCAAGTGATATGATTATTTAATTATTTTTAATTTTTTAGAATATTTAGTATAGTGGCACGTCTACTTTCAACCCTCCATTTATGGCTCCATATTTGTAACTTAACAATTTTTTATTCAATCGTTAGGGGTGTTAGGAGGTCGATATTGAAATTAATTATCTTTCTTATTCTAGGAGATTGAATCCATTTCTTAGTATGTTGTTTCTCTTAATATTTTTTTTAGTATGATTGTAAATGTCTTTTTGCATTATTTTAATTTATCATATGTTTTTTTAACAGTGTTTCAATATGATGGTTAATGTCTTTCAGGATGAATTATGATTAGAAAAATCAAATTATAGAGATATTTAATTATTTGAATGTATAAATTATGCATTAATAGTGTCATAAACACGAGTGGTAAGTGCCTTCAGGCACGGGTATTTTTGAATAAATTAATAATATATTAATTTGTAAAATAACTGGCCAACGGGCCTAGCCAGCTCACGGGCTTCGAGGGGGAAAGCCCAGGCCCGAAAATCCTATGTATGGGCTCGGACTAGGCTCGGTTCTTTATCGGATCGGGCTCGATCCGCACAGTACCGAGCCTCGAGCCAAAATTACACCCCTACTTTGGGTGATCTGTTGTTTACCAGTTCATGACTTGCCACGCGATCGTATTACTGCAAACACGTATTATATTTAAAAAAGGCATGTTTGGGCTAGTTTTTAAGTCGTCTTTTTTACAAGAAAAATCAGCTTTTAAGTTGTACTACTTGATTTTAAAAAGAAACTATTTTTTTCATCTCTTAATCCAATAAAAAAAGTTAATACATATCCCAAACACCCCAATTTTTTTTTAAACAAAATTATTATAATACCCTTACATAAAAAGTCAACCATATTTACTAAAACAAACAAAAAAATGTGCCAATATCTCAAATACTACAACTTAAAAACTAAAAGTAAGAGCATTTTAGTTATTTCAATAAAAAATAAAAAAGTAAAAGAGCTATTACAAAAAATTATATCAAACACTCTAACTTTTTATATATTTTGTTTCAAAAAAATTAAACCTCTTAAAAGTCAAATTTAAAAGTTATCCCAAACAAGCACTTAATACATGTGCATTATATATTTATAAATTTAAATAACAATCTCGTAATAAGAGAACAACTATTATTATACTAGTGGACGGGTCCACGCGTTGTGTGTGCAACGAAATGATAATTTTTAATTTTTAAAAAAAATTAAATTCAGAAACGTTACATATGAATATTATTAAATTTTAATATTGAAAATAATACACAATTTTCTTCCTAATTAGAAAGCAAGATGCAGCAAAATGTGATCAGATATGTGTATTAAATGATTGGTTATCCAAATCTCACAAAATTCAAATTAATGAAATGAAAGAATAAAATTTGCATTGACATTCGAGAAAATTAATAACATTTCAGTTCCAATTCATAAAATTATAGTAAAAAGCAATCAAGTAAACCCACAAAGAGAAAAAAAATTGTCTACATAGAGAAAGGAAAAGAGACATTTGAAAGCCAAATAGAGTATCTCACAATCTTTTGATGGAGGGAGAACAACGTATACTTTTATGTGCTTCACAGTGGTGCCTTCCCAAATGAAAAAATAACATTTAGTTTGTAAACAGTAGAACTATCATCTTATTAAAAAGTAAAACGGTAAAGAGTTGTTTATTATAGTAGTAAGTATAATATAGATACTATATATATGTCAAAAAAGTACATTGTCACATCTTTGCACCATTGTTTGTATTTTTTTAATTTTTTTATTATAGTAGTAAGTATAATATAGATAGTATAGATATGTCAAAAAATACCATTGTTTGTATTTTTTTAATTTTTTCTTTAACCATTGCTCGAAAAACTATAAAAATAAATTAAGCAATCAATTCAAGAACATTTTAAATTCATAAAATAAATACAAATGTAGAAGATGTAAAATTTTATACTTACCACTTTAATGTCTTCATGGTCTTGGATTCGTGTATTTTCACTATTAATCAATTGCAATAAAAATGTGAGCACATAAAAAGATAAATTTAAATGTTTATAAGAATTGAAAGCGAACATAATTTTTAAAATTATGATATACGAAATTGCTATTTCTTCATTCCATTGATGTCGTCGGAAAGTAATGGCTTCCTATAAATGATTGTTCAATTACAAAATGTCATAATTAATATTCATAATTATTTTTTGCATTCACTTACCTAGTGTTCAGAACGATATTAGTATACCTCTGTCAATTCATATTAAATTTTAGCTATAATAGGATCTCTGTAAAAATACAAAATAATTGTTAATGCTATTGTATGATAATTTCTCTTAAGTGAAGCAATTGAAAAGTTATCATACCTAAACTCTTTTTGTGCATTAAGCTCTCGTAGGATTAACTGTCGTAACGTAATTTTATCACCTCCAATTTAGAACGGCCATCCAGGATTATAAATAGACACTTGTTCCCCATATATTAAATTTTAGAATATGTAATTAATAAAGTAAAAATGTATATGAGACAGTTTGTGAGCGATGAATTGACGATAAAGTTAAGAGAATTACCTTTTCTGTCTCTTTCGAAAGATCATAATGTCTAATAGCCAGTTCTTCTTTATAGTTGGCCCAATGCTCGAGTATTTGGATTATTCCTATTATTTATGCATATTAAAAAAGAAAAATCACAATAACATTTGCTGATACTTAATAAATTTTAATCCCTTTAATAATTAATTAAATACTTAATTAATCTAAAAGTACTTTATTTTAAACGATGTTAAATAAAAAAATGCATAATAAATAGTATTTATGTCGTATAGAGAATGGTAATGAATTGGCATCGTATATTTATTTGTTATTGATTTTCTTACAAATATAGTCTCATATGAAAACATAGAATAAAGAATAATTAGATGTTCATTCATTACGAATTACATATTACATAAAAATTTATATATAAACAAATTAATATATCTATTTATTACACACACATTATGTATCCCTAGGCAAAAGAACAGCGTTGTAGACACCATTTTGACCTATAATCGATCCATTTTGAACCAAAATGTTTATTTTCTGTTGAAATGTCCCCCTTAATAATGTAACATACAATTGTCCGTGGATAAATACATGCTCGAGAAGATAAATTCCCACACGCGGTATAGTTTGACCTTGTGCTTTGTTTATTGTTAGTGTAAAGCTTAGCCGCACTGGAAATTATGTACAGGTCATTTCGAATGGGAGTTTTATATTATCCGGAGTCTTCAATGGTATGCGATGAAGATATGCCCTTGTGCCCTTAAAATGTCCTATTAGTATCTCAACATCTATGAAATTACATTCAAAATCACGATATAGTAGTCTTGTGCCATCGCATAAACTATTTTCAGGATCAAAGTTCCTTAAAAGCATAATTGGCGCTCTCACTTTCAACTTCAACACATGTGGTGGTAAACCTCTTGGAGCGACGGAGTTTAAGAATTCCTGTTAGTACAAATTATGAGGATCATTGTCAACTTTATCAAAAGAATAGTAAATTCTGGCTTGTCCAGAAAATCTTTCTACCACTTTTCCATTGAGCATGTCGACATAATCATTTCGAGGAGTTAGTAAATCCTTAGTGACCATATATTCTCTAGCAGCAACATGATCAAGCAAATCAGGATAAGTTTCTTCGATTAATCGGTTAACAGACTCTTCGCCTTCCCATGGTATTGACATTGATGTTGGTACTTCAATCATATCATTTTCAATGGTCGGATGAACCCCATCTCCAACATAGAGAAGAAAATTAGAGAATTCTTGGTCATTCACTGATCACATATTTTGCTTTAGGTGAATCACTTAAACTTTACTCCATAGAGGTGAATTTACAATACATGCATTTATCATTTCTGCCTTCGTACCTTTTGGGACAACAGGAAGGACTTGGCGAAAGTCATCACAAAAAACAATAGTCTTTCCACCGAATGGCAAATCATTCCCAGTAATATCTGTAAATGTTTAGTGTAGGGCTTCAAATGCATACTGATTTGTTATGGTTGCTTCATCCCAAATGATAATTGTTGCACGTCTTATTAGTTCAGATAAGTCAGACTGTTTATTTACAGAGCACACTGAGGATGCATTTGTATTCAACGGAATCTTAAACCTTAAATGTGCATTCCTTACCCCATGCATTAGTGTGGCTACTATTCCTGATGCAACTGTTGAAATGGCAATTTGATTTCGGCTTCTTAGTGATGTCAACAGCGTCCGATGTAAGTACGTTTTTTTCTATTCTCCTAGGACCATCAACAAAAAATATCTTACCCTCGTTACGTTCTATTGCACCCATAATGGATTGGAATGTAAAGCTTTGGTCGCTATTTAAAGTAGCAACAGAGTTCAAATCCTCTTGAGGAATTATAATAGAAAGCTCATCTTGAATGATCTTTGGAATTCCTGAACTATTATGCAACTCTTCTAAAATTTGCGGTAGATCATAGTCAGATATGTTCTTGTTGTGCTGCTCTAACATGCAATTCAAATCTCGAAAGAGTCTATCTGAGATGCGAACATTATTTGTACTGCTTCCAGATGGATAATCTTCAACCATGGAAAAAAACATCTCATCCCATAATCTTCGTACTATGACTGGTTGGCAATACACTAATATAGTCACAAATAGTCGTCGTAATGCAGTAGGCATATGGGTGGATGCTGCTTTTAGGAGACATTGTCGAATGCTATCATCGTGCTCCAATAAACCATGCTCTTCTGCCGCAATCTTAAACGATGGATACGTTATTCCATTAACTGTCAATAATTGTTCAAATGATTTGGGTCCTTTAACATGGTTAAGTAGAATTCGCAAGTAAAATATGTCCCATTCAAATGGAGAAACTGTGTAAACCCTACCAATTGCTCGTTGATTACTTTTCATTTTTCATCATATTTTTTCACCCTTGCACCATTTATAATGTCCAGGAATTTCTCGATATAGATAACCATTTGCCGCAATATCATCTAGATTTAACTGAAAGAATTCAGTAAGCATTGTTTTAGAACAGTGCTCGTTCGCGAGGACATTGCTTATATTTTGGTAATTGTAAAACCTCACTTGATGTTTATTCGGCAAATGTATTTGAAGACGTACTACGCTTGGGGTTAATTTGCTCATTAAGAATTTAAAAATTCGCCAAAATGCTTCTGGAACACAAATCCATCTCCCATCTATAAATTGTGTTACTTCTTCATAATTGGGCCAAGGGCGAACTTTAAGAGAGACTCGAATGGGACCCTTACATACATATTTGTATAAGTACTTCACACTCTAAATGCTACTGCATACTTCAACATTAATATGACACTCATATTTTAAAAGCAACCACAGATTATATGGAACAATCCAACTATTGTCAACTTATATATCTTCATTACCTTCTAATGTCACTGGTTGGCCTTCTCATCTTCGATATGTTGGATGCGAATCATTTCCCAGGATTGTAGTTGCCGAGAATGATTTAGGGTAATGCCGTTAGCATATTCCACTTCTCATGCATGGTGCACGGTTGTTATATATTTCGCATGGGCCATGTATCATGTAATTCATCACAGCATTATACAATTGAGGCTCTTATTCCTTGTTTGGAATCTCAGCTTGGACAATAGCGTCATAATCATTTGGGCTATTTAACCTATCACTTTCATCCAATATGAGAAGCATATGCACATGTGAGAGGCCCCTCTTTTGAAACTCAATAACGTACACGTATGTAACAACTTTACCAAGTACGTGTTTGGTCAAAATATATGTCTTTAACTCCTCAAATTTTGATCGAAATACTCTTGCTA
>JAOTRH010075359.1:0-17588 GCA_034768845.1 Heliamphora exappendiculata | reverse complement strand
ATAATTTTTAGAAAACATAAAATCTTTAATTATTTTTCATTAAAACTTTTAGTGTGCATATTCTTCTAAAAATAATCTTTCGAATTTTTCAAATATAACCTCAAATGTTTATGTTTCGAGAAATGAAAAAAAAATGATTTTCAACAAAATAATAACTCTCGCGAGGGTTCTTTACAAAAACAATTTTATAATCTCGGGTATTTTTAAAAAAATAATAATAATAATAATACTTCAGGAAAATCTTGTGTGGTTAGAAATAATTCCAAAAATAATTTGGTGAGTTTTTAAACCTTTACATTTTTAAGGTATTTTTCTCCCCCCGGATAAGTTAAATTTTAGGCCGTAACTTTGCTTGTAATTATTTTTATATCACGTCTCGTTCCGAATATTTAGGTTTTAACTCAACCTATTAATTCGCGATATTTCTTCCCGATAAATCAAATTTTTAGCTTTAACTTGGCTTTTGATTATTTTAATCTCGCTTCTGATAAATCTAATTCTAAGACCTGCATTTTTAGGTCTTGGTTTGGCCTATTAATTTGATGTCTTCTCGTCGGTCCTCCTCATAACCATAAACTGACTCACCGGTCCTCCTCATGACCCTAAACTGATGCGCCGGTCCTTCTTATGACCCTAAACTGACTCGTCGGTCCTCCTCATGACCCTAAACGTCCTTCTCATGACCCTAAACTGACTCACCAGTTCTCCTCATGACGCTAAACTGACGCGCTGGTCCTCCTCATGATCCAAAATTGAGTCGTCGGTCCTCCTCATGACCCTAAACTGACTCACCGGTCTTTCCCATGACCCTAAACTGATTCGTCGATGTTTCTCATGACCCTAAACTGACTCGTTGGTCCTCCTCATGACCCTAAACTGACTCGTTGGTACTCTTCATGACCCTAAACTGACTCGGTCCTCTTCATGACTTTAAACTGACTCGTCGATCCTCCTCATGACCTTAAACTGACTTGTCAGTCCTTTCACGACCTAACATTGATCGATATCTTTCTCTCATTATACATGTTTGCCTTACATTATACTTGTCATCTTACATCCTTACATTTTGTCCCGTGAACTACGTTCTGGTCTGATCCCTAGCAAAAAGGGGTATGTAGGTAGCTCGATGAAAATTCGAGTACGACTAACATCATATGCATGCTTGTGTGTTTGTGGCCTAAGATTGACGGCTCGGTCAAATGGCTGTTATTTCTAGGTTTTTGATATAACCCGCTTCACGCGTTGCTATGCAAATTATATCAAAGAGGGGCAACTATAGACACCCCAATTTGACCCCGCCTAATCTTAGGTGAATCTGATGATAAAAACAGGTGGAATAGTGCCTCTCTATGATCCTCGAGAAGTGATCCCAGCTCGGTATTTGAACCTGATACCTTCGAACCAATGAAGTTTTGACGAACCATCGAAACTTGATGCCCAAGTAAGGCGACCGCCATGTTCATTGTGGCGACCGCCAATAGAACCTTTTAGAAATTCTAGCCAAATGTGGCGACTGCCACCTTTCATCATGGCGATCGCCAACTCCCATCACGGTGACCGCCATAGAACTTTGTGAAACCTTTCAAAAACATGGCGACCGCCAACTTGCATTGTGGCGACTGCCAACTCCAAATGGCCTGACGTGTCTCTAAAACGTGGCAGCATTTCATTGGCTGAAGAACTCTATAAATACTGTACCTCTGGTATGTTTTTCAAGACAAGAAATTTAGTGTGAGGTTAGTGAGAGTGAAATTCTGTTGAGTTGCCAAACCATTCCGAGCCCCGACCCTGAAACCCTGTCGAGATATCGAGCCCCAAACCTTCGACGCCTACATTGGAGCCTTGCTTGGATCACCACTCGAGGATTGGCACATCAAGGCACATTCTCCAACTTGAGGATTCTCTGGCAATCTAGGTATCTCGTTTGGATCTCTGGTCTTTCTAACTCTATTTCCCCTCACTCGGAGTAATCGGGTTAATTTTCAATTTCAATTTGCATATTTTTTTATTTACATAGTTAATCTTGTTCGTCATTTACATTTAATTTAGTTGCTTTAATTTCATTTAATTCAGTTGTTTTAATTTCTTAGTTTACACTTTCACACTAAGTACATTATCTTTTTTTCAATTAATTTATCAAATTAGTGGTAACATGATTTAACGATACGATTAAATAATGTCATTATTGTTATGATATAAGCACTTATATAAAGATAATTATAATTGTCAATATTATACTCATTTAATTCAAGTATTTCATTTATTCGCTTTTCTTTTCTTTTATGTTAATTTAATATTCTAATTTTTTTTTATTTTCTTCTTTTTAGTTAGTTTAATTTCTTTCTACTAGTGCTTTATTTTGTTTCATTTTCTTTTCTTAAATGCTCCATTTTATTTTTTCTTTTAGCTTAGTATTTCTTTTATAGCTTTTATATTCTATTTCTTTTCTTTTTCTTTCAATACTAATGTAATTTTTTTTTTTCTAGTATTTTCTTTGCTTCCTTATAATGCTTTTATCTAGTATTTTTTTTTCTTTTAATAATAATTAATTTTTAATGCTAACATGTCTTTTTTTTTTCTGGTAATATAGCTTTTTTTTTTCTTCTAATGTCCATCCTATTATCTTTTCTTTCCTTTTAATATTAGCTTAAATTAATTTCTTCTAGGAGTTCTTTTCTTTTTTTCTTTTATCTTAATATTAGTGTAATTTCTCTTTTAGCGCTTATTTTATATTTATTTTTTTTTATTTCATTAAATTCAAAAAAAAAATCATAAAAGGTTCTTATGCTATATTTAGTTTTCTTCTCTTTTGTTTTTTTTTTAATTTTTATGAATAGCTAGATTTCTTTTAATAGTTTAAATAAACATTTTCTAACCTTTTCATTTAGCATTATTTTTTTTTACAAACTTCTTCTTTATTTTCTCTTTCTTAAAATTCTCAAGCTCTCTTTTGCCATAACACTTTTATTTTTGTTTTCTTTGTTATCAAATTTTCTTTTTAGAACTTACATACATCTTTTATTTTTAGTATCTTTTTCATCATGCTAATGTTAACTTAGCTTGTTTGTCAATGTGAATATTTTAGTTATTTTTTTTAAAATTTTGTCTAGTTTAGTGTATTTCTTGTTAACAAATCTTGTTAAAGCAATTTTGACAGTTTCTAGCATGTTTTTTTTAATTATTATTCTTCTACTTAAATCATGGCAATTTAGTTCATTTTAATGAAATTACATGCGGGTGTGCTCTATGTATCATTTTAGTTAGAAATTGCATGTCCTATGATTTAGGATTTTACACCTTTATTTGCTATAATTTGGAGTGCTATGTACATAACTTATGTATTTTTTATTTTTAATTTTAGATGTTCTTTTTTTATCTCTATTTTCTTTATTTGCATGTATTTGAGAAATTCTATTAAAGATCCAATGATGATTAGTAGAGGCCAGCTTTATGATTGGGCGAACGGGGTGCGTAACATCTTTTTCAATTCGTACTTTAGCCCCCGAACTCTCTTTTTCTGATTAACGTTTGAAAGATTAGTAGCCAATTTTGTTTTTTTATAATTTTTCTCAAAAACTAAGCGGCGACTCTATTTTCAACAAAATAAATTTTTAAAATTTAGTTTTCAAGGTGTTAAAAGATTTTTTCTAAACATTCTTCGAATTTCTTATTTTTGAATATTTTTCAAAATGATCCATAAATTCCAAAGCCACATCAGCACATCTGTTCAGCACACCTACTACGTCCACACATTTTAATAACTGAGAATCAGACAGCATGCTCATTCATGATGATTAGAGACAGTCGAGACAAGATGGAAGAATGGAATGCAAATGCTTGGGAATGGTATCGATCGCTAATCCAAGTCTACCAACAAGAGGAGGAGCGCAATAAAGAAGATGACTGGCCATTAGATTACCCGAGTCGATCTTATTGGTTTGGCCATGTGCTTGATGGAATCACCATTCCCCAACTTTTTGAGGAGGAAGTATACGTCGATGAATTGCAGTTCTACTGGCTGGTATGAATCGTGTTGAAATCAGATGGAGTAGAGTGGACTGATTCATGGGCAGCTCGGGAACAGTTAGTGAATTTTATTGAAGAAGACATTTGGGAGGAAATTGATAATACATGGGCTATTGAAGATGATGAGGAAAGAAGGGAAATGACAGCCGTTAGTGACTTGAACAATTTGTGGGCATTTGAACGCCTTCTGCACGTAAACAAAGTGAGACAGACTCATAATGTAATGCCAGGATTATGGGATCCCGAAGATGGCGTGGAACACCTAACTAGAAGTGGACGAAATTTTAAGCTAGCTCAGCTAGAGAAGGGACAGCCAAGTGGAAAAGAGAAAGAGACAGAGCAAGAGGAGGAGGATGATGCTGTATTGAAACTTTTGAAAAAGACGAAAGCCAACATCAGTATCTGGGACTTATTGATGGCCTCGCATAAGCACAGACAAGCTATTTTAAAGGTGTTGAACATGGCCAGTGTCCCAATAGATGTAACCCCTGACTAGCTCATTGGTGTTGAACAAGGCCAGCCGCCGAACAGCTCATTGTTCAACATCAGAAGGTGTTGAACAAGGCCAGCCGCCGAACCAAAAGTCATTTTCTTTTCTGATAAGGATTTGCCTGCTGAAGAAAAAAGTCACAACAAGCTGCTTTACATTACCGTCAAATGCCTAGAAAAGTGGGTCCCAGTAACCCTCATTGACAATGAATCTGCCTTGAACATTTGCCCATTAAGAAAGGCAGTATGCTTGGGGATGAGGCCAGACCAGTTTACTTCCTGCAATCAAGGGGTGTGAGCATATGAAAATACAAGAAGGATTGTACTAGGACTGGTGTCATTCACCGTTTCCGTAGGACCTCTAGAGACGTCAGTTGAGTTTCACATGCTAGACGTGCCGGCCTCTTTCAATCTGTTGCTGGGCAGGCCGTGGCTGCATGACCAAAATATCCAAGTGGTACCATCTACCCTTCACCAAAAACTAAAATTGATAAAGAATGGGATAATTTTGACTATCCATGGAGAAGACAGCATTCACCCCCGGAGAGGAGGAGAGGGCACAACTCTGTTGGAAGCTCAGCATAGTGAAGATGATGTATTGCTCAGTAGCTTTCAATTTGATGAAGTACAAGGTGTTCAGATGCTGATGGATGAAGAAGAAAGGTATGTCAACCCGTGGGCTGTAACAATGATGAGAAAAATGTCCTTATTCCCAAACATGGGATTAGGACGTAAACTGCAGGGTATCCTAGAGCCCATTCAAGTATTGTCGACTTTACACCATTTTGGTCTTGGGTATAAACCAATGGAAGAAGGTCTGAAAGGGCCTAGAAGGGGCGAAAGGCCTATTATTCTGGAATACTCAATAGGTATTTCGTCAAGGAAGGGAAAGATTTCCCGTACTACGGCTTTCTCGAGCCATGGATCAACGAAGAGACCAATCAGAAGCTGTCAGGGTTGGAGATCTTTTTCAGTCATCAGTTGTCTGACATAGAAGAGGAAGAGACCATAGAAGAAGAGGAAGAGACCATAGAAGGGAAGGAAGAAGGAAAGAAGCTCCAAGAGGAAGATTGGGCTAACAGACTCGAAGATATTGACCTGGGAATTCTGTTCAATGAGAAGATGGCCCAGCTGCATATAACTGATCAGGAATGCTACATGACGGGTTTCAGCGCACCAGCTGATTGCACCAAGCTCATCGTCGACGCAACTGCAAAAGAAGTGAAAAACTGGACCCTCGAGTTTTGTAACACGCAGGTTGTCTATGTTGAGTCCCAGTTTGAGTTGAAATATGTAATCGAAGGCACATTTCTTGGTGCTCCTCTCCCAGCTTTTACCATTGAGTTTGTAATCCCCTCTATTTTTAATGAAATGAACAAGATTTTCGGTTACTCTGTTTTGTTTGATTTATTTCATACGCTTTCTGATGATTTTGAATTCAACGGGAATATCCCCAAAGAAATAAAACTTTTAATAAAAAGATAAGAAGAAATGCGTGCCCAACCAATAATTGAAGAAATTTTGTCAATAAATCTAAGTAATGAAACAAACCCGCAAAATATCCAAATTGGTTCTTTTTTATCCATAATTGAACAAGAATAATTAAAAACTTTGTTAAAAGAATTCAAAGATGTATTTGCATGGTCTTATGAGGATATGTCCAGAATTAATCATAATATTGTCCAACGCCATATCCCCATATATCCTGATGCCAAACCGGCCAAATAAAAATTAAGACAGATTCGGCTAAAATGGGCTTTGAAGATCAAAGAAGAAGTTGCCAAGCAGATCAACGTTGGATTCCTAATGGTAACCGAGAATCCTAAATGGGTAGCCAATGTAGTGCCAGTTCTGAAGAAGGACGGTCGTATCCGAGTCTGCGTGAATTTTTGAGATCTTAACAAGGCTAGCCCAAAAGATAATTTTTCATTACCGCACATCGACGTCTTAGTAGACAGTACAGCGGGGCATGCCTTGCTGTCATTCATGGATGGCTTCTCCCAACACAACCAGATTTTGATGGATCCCAAAGACAGAGAAAGACGATGTTCACCACACCCTTGGGGACCTATTGTTATCGTGTGATGCCATTCGGACTAAAGAATGCAGGGGCAACCTATCAAAGGGCTGCCACTACCTTACTACGTGACATGATACATAAGGAGGATAAAGTGTACGTGGACGATATGATAGTAAAGTCTAAAGATCGGGATGGCCACATCACAGCACAGCGAAAGTTCTTCGAGAGGATCCGAAAGTATAAGATGCGACTTAACCCACAAAAGTATGCCTTTGGGGTTACTGCTGAGAAGATGCTTGAATTTATGATCACTTAACGAGGTATCGAGGTAGATCCTTTGAAGATCAAGGTAATTTTAGAAATGCCTCATCTGAAGACTGAGTGGGAAGTTAGGGGCTTTCTGGAAAGAATCCAGTTTATCAGTCGGTTCAACGCAAAGCTGACAACTACCTGTGAGCCGCTCTTCTATCTGCTGAAGAAGGGAGTCAAGTTTGAGTGGGATAAGAAATGCCAAGGCGCCTTTGATTCCGTACGACGGTACCTACAAAATCCACATGTTCTAGCTCCTTCCGAACCTGACATGCCACAAATTCTTTACTTGTCAGTGACTGACTCCGCTATGAGATGTATGCTTGCACAAGAAGGAGTAACTGGAATTGAAAAGGCCATCAACTACCTAAGCAAAAAGATGATTGGGTTGAAAATACGGTACACGCTGCTGGAAAGGACATGTTGGCCCTTGGTTTGGGCTTTCCGAAAATTAAGGCACTACATGCTATCCTTCACAATGAACATCATGTCTCGAATGGACCCGTTGAAGTATCTATTCGAACAACCGACACTGACAGAAAGGCTAGCCCGATGGTTGCTGTTATTATTTGAGTTTGATCTCTAATATGTTACCCGAAAGTCAGTCAAAGGTAGAGCAGTGGCAGAATTTTTGGCCGACCAACCAATTGAAGGAGATAAAGATACAAAGTTCCAATTCCTGATGAACAACTGATGAAAGTCGGGGATGACAAGTGGACTCTATATTTTGATGGCGCATCCAATCAATATGGCTATGGAATAGGAGTCCTTGTCACTCCCGATGAATCACATTTCCCGTTGTCTCTAAAACTTAATTTTGGAGTCACCAACAATCAGGCTGAGTATGAAGCATGTTTAGCTGGATTGGAGGCAGTCTTCGAACTAAGGGCAAGGATGCTGGAAGTCATCCAAATCTCAGCACTAGTGGTTTCACAAGCTAAAGGAGAATGGAAGGTTAGGGACGTGACATTGATTCTCTACCATCAGGAGTTAGAGAAGCTGATACCGTGCTTTGAATCGGTGATTTTCACTCATGTACCAAGACTGTAGAACAAGTTCGCCGTTGCACTGGCCAACCTAGCATCCATGATTGACATACCACCCGGAGTTCGAATGAGGCATTTGATAATTGAGCAGAAGAGGAAGCGGGCATATGAGATGACAGCCGCTATTGAAGAAAGCACTGATGGACTTCCATTGTACTTTGACATTCAGAACTTCGTAGAGAAAAGAGAATATCCCAAGTTTGCCAGTAAAAAGGACAAAAGGGCAATACGATGACTATCTGCATAGTTTGTCATTTACGGTGGTAGACTGTACAAACGAGGACATTCTATGGTCAATAAGCTATGCATAAACGCAGAAGAAGGTCAAGAGTTGATGAAAGAGATACATGCAGGGGTCTGTGGGCCACACATGAGCGAAAATATGTTAGCCAAGAAGATCCTACGACAAGGATACTTTTGGATGAAAATGGAGACAGATTGTATACAGTTCGTGCGGAGGTGCCATAAGTGTCAGATTCACGCAAATCTTATCCATGTTCCCCCATCTCAGTTGTACAACCTAACGTCACCATGGCCGTTTTCAGTATGGGGCATTGATGTGATTGGTAGAGTAACATCGAAGGCATCAAATGGACATGAGTTTATCTTAGTGGCCATTGATTATTTCACCAAGTGGGTAGAAGCAGCTTCCTACTCGGTATTGAAGGCCTCCCATATTGCTAAGTTTATCAAGCAAAACATCATTGGCCGATACGGAGTCCCACATGAAAGCATCTCAAATAATGGCTCACATTTCCAATGAGAGGTTCTGGATCTTTTTGAGGAATATCGGATAGTGACTCACAAGTTCTCGCCATACCGGCCGCAGACCAACGGGGAAGTCGAGGCAGCAAACAAGAATATCCAGAAAATTCTGCAAAAGACAATCAACTCACATAAGGATTAGCTGAAACGTCTACCATTTGCACTATGGGGATACCGAACGTCAATCCGAACTTCAACAGGAACAACGCCATATTCTCTAGTAAATGGGATGGAAGCCGTACTCCCCATTGAGGTGAAAATTCCCTCACTAAGAATAATGGCCGAGGCTAATATCTCAGAAGCAGAATGGCAGAGGAACCGGATGAAAGAGTTGCTCTTGTTTGATGAAAGAAAACTGCAAACTCTGTTTCATGTACAAGGTTATCAAAGGAGGATAGCTAGAGCATTCAACAAGAAGGTCAAGACCCGGCATCTTAGTGAAGAAGACTTGGTTCTTAAGGAAATCAAAGCTCCTATCTTTGACCTAAGGGGCAAGTTCAAGCCAAACTGGTTCGGACCGTTTCTCATAAAAACCATCATGACCGGTGGTGCAGTCATTATCATGGATTTGGATGGCAATGTATTCTCCACTTCAGTTAACCTTGATCAACTCAAACAATACTATCCTTCAGGTAAAAATAAAGATAAAATAAAAAGCTCGCTGAGTTGAAAATTAAAAAGGCAACTCAGGCAAAAGTCCGAGCAGCCCGTAAGGCCGAAAACTCGAAAGGGCGGCCTTGGCAAAAGTTAGGGCACTACAAAAGGAAAGTACCAATACCCGAGCAAAAATCAAGCTTGAACTACGTTACAGCTTGATTTCATATTTTTGGGATACGTAGGCAGCTTCTTTTAGGAAGTCCGACCACGTTCTTTGTTTTTAACCATATTTGAATCTGAGTAAGATCAATGCAAATTAATTTTTGGATTTTGATACTAAAGACATTCAAGCTTTGATAAATTTGAACCATTTTAAATATGAAGTGGGAACTTTTCATAACTTTAAGCAAAATTACAAAGTTCTTAAATAAAGGGAGAGCTCACAAGTCCCAAACTCTACAAAATAAAAATAGAATGCTATGAAGATTTTCAAAATAAAGCAAAGATCCTCAAATCCACCTCATTTTTGCTACCTGTTTCTCTCCTTCTTTATCCTTCTTCTCCCTATCTTGTATTAGCCATGTCTTGTATTCAGCAGAAAGCTCGAAACATTACAACTCATACATCTCCATCAATGAGCGGGATGGCCAGGCATCCTGATACAGTACCAGAAACGGGGCCCGCAGTACAGACGAAGATAAAAGGGCCTCGAACATGGTGAGGGATGACCTGACTATGACCAAATTGCTGCATGATCCAACAGGGGTGGTAGAAAGTAGTCTGACGAAGGCTGACCAGCAAAACAGCAGGTTGATCCATAGTGGTCAGAGTCATGGCATGAATCCGCCACCAAGAGCACTGCTAGGTAATGTCTGGGCGAGTCAGAGAAGAAAGATACTGTCACCAAGATGCCTCAGTGTCACATATCTGATAACGCGGGCGATAAAGGAAAGCAGCGACATTGTGCCTATCAGTGGGAGGTTCCTGTACAAGATTTACCTTCTCTATCAGCCAGATTTGTAGCAAGAGTTAGAACAGTAAGAGAAAGGCTTTGTAGTATGACAGTGGATTTGATATAGAGAAAGATGTTAGACTTGCCTGAAGAAGTAAGGAGCTGCCAGCAAAGGTGGTGGTCTCATCACGATAAAAAGCGTCTAAACCCAGCAGTGTCTTGGCCAAAACAAGGGGCACAAAGTCCTTTTCCATCCACATCTGACCAGCAATGTCAACCAGGGCACAGCTAACTCGCCTGTCAGAAGGAATAAGCAGATACTGAGCAGGAAGACAAAAGTAAAGCACATAGCATCGCTGCAACTGAAAACCAAGGTCACTGAGGTCACCGGTAGGGCGAAACTTATCAATAAACCAGGGAATGTCAAGACAGTCACCCGAGGTCAGACGAGAAGCCTCAATCTTAGGCAGATCGTAGAATTGCATCACCTATTGCCGGGCCGAGAGAAAGGGAGTGGGGAAGATAACGAAATTCCGCAGAGTCAGTCCAACATGGCAGCAAATTCCTCTACAGTTGGACAGAGTTCTTCAAGGTCAAACTGAAAGACATGAGTCTACGGATCCCACAGTTGAGTAGCTGCTGACAATAAGGGATTGTTAATCTCCACGGCCAGTAGTGAGAAAAAGGCATTTAAGACAAATGGGGAAAAGTTCAAACGTTCAATATGGGAAAATGCTTCAATCCATAGAGAAAGAAGAGAAACCATCTGAGTTGGAGTAATAGTAAATGGGGCCTCCAAGGCTATATTTATAAGGTTGAAAAAAGGCAAAAAATCAACATTTCGGCCAAAAGCACATCCAAAGTGGCGACCGCCACCGTGAAGATGGTGCCTGCCGACTCCAAAAATCATAGTACGGTGACATCATTTCTTTGACCAGGCGACCGTCATGTTAACACAGGCTACTGCCGGGTTAGCATTTTGGAAAAGTGGCGACCGCCTTGTTAAAACGGGTGACCGCCTAGTACGCATTTTGGCATAGTGGGGACCGCCATGTTTGACCGCCATGTTTGAACATGGCAGGTATAGAACAATTTGCGGTATGTGAGATCTGTATTAGTTGTGGCATTCGAATTATGCATACAAGACAGTTTAAGCAGCAAATAAAGGAAGGTCATGCAACATGTGAAGTAATTAATGGCACAAATGCCCAAAGTGCATCGAAAAGTAGCAAAGTAATACTGGGGCACCCAGGCCTAATAAAACAGTAAACTGGGGCACACATGCCTAGGGATCAAGTATGTGTATCACAAATATGTCAAACTAGGGCACGCCAGCCCATCAAAATAATTGTATCAAAAAGATAAACAAAACTGAGGAAGGGGGAAGCTCTCTCTCTCTCTCAGGAATGTCTCTGGCGGACTCGGCGAGAGGAAGGACCAGTCTCCTCCGAGCTGTCATCCTCGAAGAGTCTGTCGAAGTCGTCTCCATCATCACTACCAGAGGAAGAAATGACTCTAGACCAGTTCCGAGCAGATGAGACGGATCCTATGGAACGAGCTTGAGAAGATACCTAGGATCCACGGCCTCGAGCGGGAGGTGGGGCCGGAGCGGGAGGCCTAATCGGAGCCTGCGGTGGTACAATGACTGTGACTGGAACTGGAGGCCGCCAGGAAGAGGAGTACAACTCAGAACAGAATAATGACAAATAGTGTGGAAGAAACCAAAAAGGACATGTAAACTACTTACAATAGCAATAGGCGTGAAAGCAACACCGGCTGCTCGCATCGAGGCATCCATCTGCCGAACCAGAGCCCTCAAACCAGTAACCATTGGCATAGTACGGTCTAGCCAAGCCTGATCGATCTGCAAAGAAGAAAGCAGTTCCAGAGAAATGAGCAAATAAAAGAATAAGTAGCTGAAGGAAGGGTAAAAGACAAACTTGGCCGATGTCAGCCCTGAACTCCGATGACGGTGGAACAAGACTCGACAGAGGGAATGGGAAGCCATACACCACGGTCTAGACTTTCCACGGGATCTCTGGACTCCTCATCCCCTCTGCACCTCCAACAGCAGCGGCATCTCCACCAGCAGCTCCAACGGCAGCAGCTCCCGCTCCAGCACCGGCAGCTGCACCAACACCAGCTCCCTCATCATCTGGTGCTCGCCTCTTCTTATAATCAGTCGGGTTGGGTCCTAGTGGTCCCATCAGATGAGCCTGGGCCCAGGCAAGGTAATCCCCCTCAGCCACCAGTAACTCCGCAGTATGAGTTCCCACCAGCTCAAGGAGGAGGTCTACCCGGCCCAGATCCTCAGCCCGGCGCATACATGCTGGAGGAACTACTGGGATTCGGAAGTGATCCAGGCCAAGTGACTGGCGAATCACTCACTCGCCCAGATAGTACTCCCGCCCAAATGGGCCCTCCAGTAGGATATGCCTTGCAGCACTGTCGCGGCTGCGCATCAGATTTGCGTCGGCCCGATCCTCTACCCCTCTCTAAACATCCCAATGGACTTGCAACAGTACAGAGCAATGCAAAGAACAATAAGCCACACAATGTGAGGAACAGTGCGGTGAATAGTGCAGTGAACAGTGCAGCGAACAGTACAGTGAACAGTAAGATGTGTAACGCGGTGTACAGAATAATAAGCAGTAAATAAAGATACCTGGTCAGGGGTCAGCCGGTCTAGTGACGCTCAGAACCGGTTAATGTCTTTCCCTCCGGCCTTCTTCCCCTTCAACCCTCGGGTCCACCGAGCTGCACGGAGAATGACCTGAGGGTTTGCCGCAGAGTTCGCTGGGACATGAAGCCCAAGGAACTAGTAGGTCCATAATTGCAAAGAAGAAGATATCAGCAAGTAGAAATAACAGATAACATAAATAGATGAAGAACTGCAGAAACTAAATCTTACCTCTCAGACCCTTTAGTATCCCTCGATGCTGAGCTCCTCGGGGAACCGGGTCAAGGTCCGCATGAAGCTGTAGAGAGTAGCCAGAGCAGCGCCTCCCCAGTCGTACAAAGCAACCCGATCAAGACGAGCCAGGCCACCCAAGTAGTGTAAATGAACGGTGTTCGCCTTGTTCGAAAACAAGGAGGTACCGAACATATACATCAGAAAATCCTGGGCAACCCACTCATAGTGACGAGGCTCGGTGCACTGGAAGTGTAAAAAATGGTCAAAAAATCAGGTGTAGCGAACCTGGTCTCTGTCCATCTGAGCCGAAATAGCCCTGAGGAAGTATAGCAGAGTGTCAGTCGACTGAGTAATGGCCGAGTCGAACGGAATAGGGGCTCCGCCCACCCGAATGCCGGTAATAAGGGTAAAGTCCAGAGGCGTCGGAGTAGCCTCGAAGGTAGTGAAGTGGAAGGTCTTGGTGGTATCCCACCACCGCTCGGCTAAGGCAGTCAACCATACCCGGTGATTGCTCGTCCTACCCAACAGAGGTATGAAGCGAGCAAAGCCAGAGGCATCAACGTAAGCCCGGCTAGGAGTAGGGAGGGTATCATACCACTCCAACACCTCTCCGGAGGCTGAACCTCCGAAGCCTCGGACATAGTGACCAGCCTGAAGAGACAAACAAAGGATATATCAAACACATGAAACATGCAAGCCCTGGTAAATCAGGAAAATCATTCAAACCCTAGGTGACGGTCCTTCGATTCTTTTCAAGTCCTAGAAAACTAGGCACCCTAACCCTAGGATAGTGGTTTCTGCACATCCTAGTATTCCTCAGCTCCTATCTTCTTGAGTCTACTAGCCTTCCAAAAAAAAAAAATCTCTTTGTGTTTTGTCCCTTTCACCCTTTTAGGATTCTAGGAATCTTTAAAAATTTCTCCCAATCTTAAAAAAAAAAGTCTCAAGATTTCTCAAAATTTCTGACATTTTCTTAAAATTTTTGAATTTATAGGATTTTCTCAAAATTTCTAACATTTTCTTAAAATTTTTCTTAATTTTCTCGGATTTTTCTTAAATTTTTTTTTAATTTTCTAAGATTTTTGAAAATTTTTCAGAAGATTTCCAAGATTTTCCAAAATTTCTATTTTTCGTAAATTTTTTAAAATTAAAAAAAAAAATTCCTATGATTTTCCAAAACTTTTCCTTAAATTTCTAGGATTTCTCAAATTTTTTTAAGATTTTCTAAAAATTTGTTTGATTTTTTAGGATTTTTAGAAAATTTTTAAAAATTTTCCAGATTTCTTAAAACTTCTCCTAAATTTTTTTAAAATTCTCTAGAATTTTCTAAAAATTCTCTAGATTCTCTAGATTTCCTAAAAAGTTTTACCTTAATTTTCTAGAATGTTTGAAAATTTTTCCCTAAATTTTCTAGAACTTTTTGAAAGATTTTATAAGGTTGTTAGCACCCCAAAAATTTTTTTACCATAATTTTTAAAAAATTTTGACAATAATTTTAGAATTTTTAATAAAAATTACCCCATTAATTTTTATGCCATATATATATATATATATAAATAAAAAGAAAAATATAAAACAAATAATAATAATAAAAAACAAAATTCCCCCGAGATTTGTGTTTTTCTCAAAATAAAATTCAAGTTTTTTTAACTTTAAAATAATTTCCCATTTTCATTGTTTGTTCAAAATCCTAAGTGTCCATACTGTTTTAATTTCCATCGCATAGGTACCTAAGCTAAGTACAAAATCTCAATCGTTATCATCATCATTCATATCATCGTTATCATCATATCACAACACATTATCATATCATTTGAGGGAATCCTAGGCATGCGTCTACGTTTGTCATACCATATAACATGCTTTGGTAGTTAAACAGCAAGTTTAAAAAACTTATCGATGGGTACTGACGAGACATATGATGGTCGGACTCCCGCAAAAGAATGTCGGTTGCGACAGCATCAGCCGAAGGCCTGTAATGTCTTATCTCGCGCGGAACTACGCGATGAGGTAGTGGAGCGTATGTGTGAGAGTCGAAGGATGCTGGATGACCCTCTCCAGTGTCGAGGTCCAAGAAGGCAGCCATCGCGGTCTCTACAGCAGTATCAGCAGCTCCTGCGTCTCAGCAGCTGCTCGCGCCTCCTCCTCAGTAACACGGCGGGAGGCACGCTCCGCCTCAAGAACAAGGGCTGCTGCTGCGATGAAGAAGAAGGGGATCACTAAAAGCAAAGAGAACATCGTGTGAGTTTGGGAAGGAAGAAAAGAACAAAGGAAAAGCTTGAAAACTTGAGAGAGTTTGAGAGCGTTTGAAAGCTAGAGAGAGAGTGAGATATAAGAGAATGAACCAGATCCGCGCGCCTGAGAAAGCATTATACGCACCTGGAGTTGGCAATTGCCAACTCCAAAGGGAGCGACCACCCTATACATGAACGGACACATGGCGACCGCCAAGTTCAAGGGGATCTTACCCGGCAACTGCCACTTTCGAAGGGTTTTGATAATGGCGACCGCCATGTTAGAGGAAAAACGGTTCCTCTTTTCCAGACTGCCAGCAGTCATGCCATGGAAGGGGTTGTCTGGGGTTTTTTTAATATGTGTTTTGTTTACCTTCTTCTTATTATTATTTAATTTATTTATTATAGTCAATTATTTTCTTTTTATTTTAGCAAAAATAATTTTCAGAAAATATAAATTTTTTTTTGCGTTGGTTTCTAAAAATGAATTTTAGAGCTTTTCAAAAATAATTTTATAATCTCGAAAGTTTCTTAAAAATGCTTAAAGAAAATAATTTGGTGAGTTTATAAACCCTTATCTTTTTAAGGTGTTCTCTCTCTCCGATAAATTTAGTTCTAAGTCATAACTTGGATTTTAACCCACGTCCCGAAATTTTAGGTCTTAACTCGACCTATTGTTCTTCTCAGTATGAATAGTTTTAAAGCCGTAGCTTGGCTATTTTTATCTCACGTTTTGAATTTTCAAGTCTTAATTGGACCTATTAATTCCTGATCTTGTTTTTCGGATAAATCTAATCTGAAGCCGTAATTTGGCTTTTAATTATTTTTCATTCCGCACCTTGTTCTGAATTTTTAGGTCTTAATTTGACCCATTAATTGACGATCTTTCTTCCCGGATAAATTTAGCTTAAAGCTGTGACTTAGCTTTAAATTGTCCTGTACCTTGTTCTAAATTTTTAGGTCTTAGCTTAACCTATTAATTTGATATTTTTCTCTTTAGCCCTCCTCATGACCATAAACTGATTCGTCGGTCCTCCTCACGACCCTAAACTGACTCGTTCCTCCTCATGACCTTAAATTAACTCGTCGGTCCTCCTCATGACCCTAAACTGACTCGGTCCTCCTCATGACCCTAAACTGACTTGTCGGTAATCCTCATGACCCTAAAATGACTCGTCGGTCCTCCTCACGACCTTAAACTGATTCACGTTATACATATTTGCATCACACTATACTTATCATGCATCATATCTTGCATCCTTGCATTTTGTCCCATGAACTACGTTATGGTCTGATCCCTAGCAAAAGGAATATGTAGGCAGCTCGATGAAAACTCGAGTACGACCAAAATTATTTGCATGCTTGTGTGCTTGGGGCCCAAGATTGACGGCTCGATCAAATGGTTGTTGTCACTCGGTCTTTGATATAACCTGCATCACGCGTCGCTACGCAATCTATGTCAAAGAGGGGCAACTGTTGACACCATAATTTGACCCCGCCCAATTTTAGATGAATTCGATGATGAAAACAGGTGGAATGGTGCTTCAGTACGATCCTCGGAAAGTGATCTAAGCTCCGTATTTGATCCCAGAACCTTCAAACCAATGAAATTTTGTCGAACCATCGAAACTTACTACGCAAGTAAGGCAACCGCCAACTTTCATCGTGGCTCCCGCCATAGAACTTTGTAGAAACCCTAGCCAAAAGTGGCGACCGTCACCTCCAAAAGTGGCGACCGCCATAGAACTTTGTAGAACCTTTCAAAAACATGGCGATCGCCATCATGCATTATGGCGTCCAGCAACTCCAAATGGCTTGACGTGTCCTTAAAACGTGGCAACATTTCATTGCCTGATAAACACTATAAATACCGTACCTCTGGTACATTTTTCAGGGGAGGGAATTGAAGTGTGAGGTTAGTGAGTGAAACTCTGCCAAGACGCAGAGCAATTCCGAGCCTCGACGTCGAAACCCTGCCGAAATACCGAATCCTAAATCGCCGATACCTGCATTTGGAGTCCTAGCTTGGGATCACCATCCGAGGATTGAAGCACATTCCCCAATTTGAGGATTCCATGATTCAGGTACCTCGTTTGGATCCCCGGTCTTCTTAGCTCAAACTTCTCTCTTTTGGAGTAACCGGGTTAAAATTCAATTTTAATTTGCATATTTCTTCTATTTATATAGTTAATCTCGTTTACTTTGCGTAATTTAGTTGCTTTCTTTACTTCTTTAG
>JAOTRH010075348.1:0-17589 GCA_034768845.1 Heliamphora exappendiculata | reverse complement strand
ATGCAATGTCTAGAAACAACATCATGAAACACACACATAAGCACATACATAATAACGATTGCAAAAATAACAATAATCAATGAGGGTTGACCACAAACATCACTAGCAACATAAAATGAGCAGCAGTATTTTCAAATAGAACTAGATAGGTAATACAATTAAAGCAACAAAAAGGAAAAAAACACACAACAAAGTCAAGGGATTTGGGGAAAAATTTTACCATAAGTGTAAGGAATGTGGCCATTGGCATTAGGACACCGATAATGTAAACACGAGTAATTGCAACAACAAATTCATATGTATATATGTATTTGCAACAATAAATACATATGAACGTACAAATTAATGTCCCTATGCAAGAAACCTTAAAACTGTACGTACTCTATTCGTGCTATTTGAAAGAGCTAAAATGAAAATATGACATATAGTAATGTAATAAATACAATACCTAGAAACAAATTCATGAAACATAAAAAAAATACATAATAACAATTGCAGAAATAGCAATAATGAATGAGGGTTGGCAACTAATATCACTAACGATCATAAATGAGCATGAGTATTTGCAAACAAAATCAAACAAATAAAGAAAAAAAATACCACAACAAAGTCAAAAGATCGGGAGAAAATTTTACCAAAAGTGTAGCCAATTCAGCTATTGGCTGTAGAATCCCGATATGTTTTGCAAGTCCTATGTCAATAATGTAAACCTCGTAAGTGCAACGACAAATACATATCAACTTACAAAGAAAAAACATTAGGCGCGCGCGGGGCGGGGGGGGAATATTTAAGGGCTTAACTACAAGGAAATAAGAAATTACTTGATTTTCTTTTCGTCCAAAACCCATGAGAAAGAAATCAATGTCCCTATGCAAAAAACCAAAGTGTACGTACTCTATTCATGTTATTTGAAAGAGCTAAAATGGAAATATGACATTCAATAATTTAATAAAAGCAATGTCTAGAAACAACTTCATGAAACGCACATAAGAACATACATAATAACGATTGCAAAAATTACAAGGGTTAATTAATTATTAGTCCATTTTACAAGATGTGTAGAAGATCTAGTCCCAACACTAATTTTTTTAAAGCTTCAGTCCTATTTTTAAATTTATTTCTAAAATATGACAATTTTACCCTAGCCGCCTCTCCAGCCCTTCTTCTTCGAAACCCTGAGTGCCTCACCAACATTAAACCGTAGTCGCCTCATGACCAATCGCCGTCGGCATCATCACCCTCTCTACGTAATAGGTTTCGAAGAGGTACCTCGATAATCTCAAGTTCTCCGATATGGTCTCAAACGCAAAATCGTAATCGTCGCTGGCTTTGGCAATGTTGCGATCTCCAAGCAAGCATCCAGATGAGAGACGAGGGAGTCAAGCAAACTCGCTTCGCACGGTGTGCAAGCATCTCGACAAAAGCCGATTGCCGTCGTTGGCTGCTGGAAACACTCTGTCCCCTGCACGTCGCCTCCTCCCTCTTCCTCCTCCGCCAACTTTTTTTCTTCCCTTCACCACGCATTTATCTGAAAAATTTCTCATTTAAATGCTATAAGAAATTTCACCAGGAATATATACTGAGAAATTTGTCAGTTAAATGCTATGAGAAATTTCTCGAGAAAGTTAAACTACAATTTTTTTCAGTTAAATGGTATGAGATGTTTCTCAAGAAATTTAAACTAAGAAATTTCTCAATTAAATGCAATAGTAATATATCTCTAGAACTTAAACTAAGAAATTTTTCAGTTAAAAGAGAAAGAACCGCCTTCTACTTCTCCTTCCTCTGAAACCCTAACCCTTTAACGACCTCGCTAGAGATGGAGATCGCTGGTGGAGAAGGGGGAGATCGGCACCAAAGAAGGATGAGATTGACAGCGGAGAAGGACAAGATCGTTGGAGTAGGAGGAAGACGGCATCGGAAAAGAAGAGTCGGCGACGAAGGAGGAGGAGATCATCGAGGAAGGAGGAGGATGGTGTCGGAGGTGGAGATCGGCAGCGGGGCTAGCGCCAAAGAAGAAGAATGAGATCGGCGGAGGGGGGTAGGGTTTAATTTTGCATTGTGCTTAAATGAATTTTAGTGCCATTTTGTGTTTATAGAAACATAATATGTACTTGGTATAAAAAAATTGCGATGGGACAAATCCTTCTACAAATCTTACATATAGGACCCCGATTTAAAAACTCTATATTACAATAATAAATGAGGGTTGACCATGAATATTAGTAACAAACATAAATGAGTATGAGTATTCGCAAATAAAATTTGACAGCAAATACAAGTGAAGCAACACAAAGAGGAAAAAAGCACCACAATGTCAAAGGATCGAAAGGAAACTTTACCTGAAGTGTAAGGAATGCGGCCATTCGCTGTAGGATCCCTATATATTTTGCAAGTCTTAAGTCAATAATGTATGCATGAGTATTACAACATGAAGTACATATGAACTTACAAAAAAGAAATAAAAGGCAACATGGATGTTAACGACTTAACTGCAAGGGAATTAAAGTTCGAATTTCCTTTTCGTCCAAAACCTATGAGAAAAAATTAAAGTCACTACGCAAGAGATCTTAAAGCGTACATACTCAGTTCATGTTATTTAAAAGAGCTAAAACGGAAATAAGACTTATGTTAGTATTGCAATAAATGCAATGTCTAGAAACAACTTCATTAAACACATATAAGAAACATACATAATAACGATCGCAAAAATAACAATAATGAATGAGCGTTGACCACGAATATTGCAAACAGAATGAGACAAGTAATACAAGTGAAGCGGAACAAAGAAACAAAGAGCACAACAAAGTCAATCTCTAACGGGAGGAAATTTTACCATAAGTGTATGGAATGCGACCATTGGCAGTAGAATCTTGACATGTTTTGCAAGTCCTTGGTCAATAATGTAAACCAAGGTAATTGCAACAACAAATACATATGAAATAAAAGGCAAGGAAAATCTTAACAGCTTAACCATAAGGGAAGTTGCTACTAACTGATTTCCTTTTAGCTCGATACCCATGAGAAAGAAATCAATGTCCCAACGCCAGAAACCTTAGAGAGCACGTACTCTAATCCTGTTATTTGAAAGAGCTAAAACGAAAATATGACATACAGTAGTGTAAAAAATGCAACGTTTAGAAGGAACTTCATGAAGCACACATAAATGAGCACGAGTATTTGCAAACAGAATGAGACAAGTAATACCAAGTGAAGTAAAACAATGAAAAAAAAAGCACAACAAAGTCAAGGGATCGGCAAGGAATTTAACCAGGAGACTATCGAATGCGGCCGCTGGCTGTAGGATCCCGATGTGTTTTGCAAGTTCCTAGATCAATAATGTAAACTTGAGTAATTGCAACAACTAATACATATCAACTTACAAACAAGAAACAAAAGGCGGGGGAATATTTAAGGGCTTAAGTCCAAGGGGAATTAGTAATTACCTGATTTCCTTTTCGTCCAAAATTCACGAGAAAAAAACAATACGCCTATGCAAGAAACCTTCGTGCATATACTTTATTCATGTTATTTGAAAGAGATGAAATGAAAATGTGACATACAATAATGTAATAGATACAATGTCTAGAAATAACATCATAAAACACACACATAAGCACATACATAATAACGATTGCAAAAATAACAATAATGAATGAGGATTGACCATAAACATCACTAACAACAATAAATGAGCAGAAGTATTTTCAAACAGAATTAGATAGGTAATACAACTAAAGCAACAAAAGGGAAAAAAACACACATCAAAGTCAAGGGATCGGGGGAAAATTTTACCATAAGTGTAAGGAATGTGGCTATTAGCATTAGGATACCGATATGAATTGCAAGTCTTAGGTCAATAATGTAAACATGAGTAATTGCAACAACAAATTCATATGTATATGTATTTGCAACAACAAATACATATGAACGTACATATAAGAAACGAAAGGCGGGGTAAATATTTAAAGGCTTTACTTCAACGGAATTTGCAATTATACTATTTCCTTTCCGTCCAAAACCCATGAGAAATAAATTAATGTCCCTATGCAAGAAACCTTAAAAGTGTACGTACTCTATTCATGCTATTTGAAAGTGCTAAAACAAAAATATGACATATAGTAATGTAATAAATACAATATCTATAAACAAATTCGTGAAACATACAAAAAAATACATAATAACAATTGCAGAAATAACAATAATAAATGAGGGTTGGCGACTAATATCACTAACGATCATAAATAAGAATGAGTATTTGTAAACAAAATCAGACAAATAAAGAAAAAAAATACCACAACAAAGTCAAGAGAGCAGGAGAAAATTTTACCATAAGTGTAGCGAATGCAGCTATTGGCCGTAGGATCCTGATATGTTTTGCAAGTTCTATGTCAATAATGTAAACCTAGTAATTGCAACAACAAATACATATCAATTTACAAACAAGAAACAAAAGGTGGTGGGAGGGGGGAAATTTAAGGGCCTAACTACAAGGAAATTAGCAATTACTTAATTTTTTTTTCATCCAAAACCCATGAGAAAGAAATCAATGGCCCTACGGAAAAAACCATAGAGTGTACGTACTCTATTCATGTTATTTGAAAGAGCTAAAATGGAAATATGACATACAATAATTTAATAAAAGCAATGTCTAGAAACAACTTCATGAAACGCACATAAGAACATACATAATAACGATTGCAAAAATTACAAGGGTTAATTAATTATTAGTCCATTTTACAAGATGTGTTGAAGATCTAGACCCAACACTAATTTTTTTAAAGCTTCAGTCCTATTTTTAAATTTATTTCTAAAATATGAGAATTTTACCCTAGCTGCCTCTCTAGCCCTTTTTCTTCATAACCCTAGGAGCCTCACCAACATTAAATCGTGGCCGGCTCACGACCAATCGCAGCCGGCATCATCTCCCTCTCCACGTAATAGGTTTCGAAGAGGTACCTCGAAAATATGAAGTTCTCCGATAAGGTTTCAAACGTGAATCCGTCATCGTCGCCGGCGATGGCACTATTGTGGTCTCCAAACAAGCATCCAGATGAGAGACCAGGAGAGCATTCCAAACAAGCATCCACCCAGAAGAGCATTCCCCACAAGCAACCAAAATCAATTCGCTGCAACCAACCTCGTGGCTCGCTCAAATGAGGTAAACTTGTTGAACCCATCTCCTTCAGCCCAGCACTCTAATAATGCCCAACAATCATATAATAGCCAACCGCAACAAAGGCCAAGAAGGGCGTTCACTCCCCTCAATATTTTTTTATCCACCGCCTTGAATCGAGTCGTCGAGAAAGGGCTTATCAAGCCATTGGAGCCCATGCAATGCCCGACCCACTTCTCCCGAGATACAATGCCTCTCAATATTGTGTCTTTCATTAAGGCCATGGGCACCTAACAGATAAGTTCATGAGACTCCGCCATGCGATTCAAAACCTCATTGACAATAAGGTGATCCCACCACCATCTGTCACTCCAAAACTAAATGTCACTTCTAACCCACTGCCGAAATATGCCAGGCAGGCTGGGGTAAATTACATGTCTCTGGGGGAGTCGGAGGACCCGAGCCAATATATCTGTTTAGCATGCCTGCCACGCCCTCGTGTTTTGTCTATCGAGGATTAGACTGCATGCTTATTCATGTTGATTAGAGGCAATCAAGACAGGATGGAAGAATAGAATGATAATGCCTGGGAATCGTATCAACTGATAATTTAAACCTACCAACAAGAGGAGGAGCGCTATGAAGAAGATGACTGGCCATTAGATTACCCAATTCGACCTTATGGGTTTGGCCACGTGCTTGATGGAATCACCCTCCCCCAACTTTTTGAGGAGGAAGTGTACCTCGATGAGATGCAGTCCTACTGACTAGTAAGAATCGTGTTAAAATCAGATGGAGTTGAGTGGACTGATTTTTGAGCTGCTCAGGAACAGCAAATGAATTTCATTTAAGAGGACATCTGGGAGAAATTGATAATACATGGGCTATTGAAGATGACGAGGAAAGAAGGGAAAGGGTAGCCGTTAGTGACTTAAATGATTTATGGACGTTTGAAAGCCCTCTGCACGTAGACGAAGTGAGACAGATTGATAATGTGATGCTGGGATTATGGGATCCCGAAGATATCATGGAACACCTAACTAGAAGTGAACGACATTCACAACAAGCCGCTGCACATCACCGTTAAATTCCTAGAAAAGTGGGTCCCGATAACCCTCATTGACAACGGATCTGCCTTGAACATTTGCCCATTGAGAACGGCCGTATGCTTGGGGATGAGTTCAGACCAGTTTACTCCCTGCAATCAAAGGGTGCGAGCATATGACAACACAAGAAGGGATATACTAGGATTGGTGTCATTCGCCGTTTCAGTCGGACCTCTAGAGACGTCAGTTGAGTTTCACGTGCTAGACGTACCGGCCTCCTTCAGTCTTCTACTGGACAGGCCGTGGTTGCATGATCCAAATGTCCATGTAATACCATCTACCCTTCACCAAAAACTAAAATTGATAAAGAACGGGGCAATTTTGACTATCCATGGAAAAGACAACATTCACCCTCCGAGAGGAGGAGAAGGCACAACTTTATTGCAAGTTCAACAAAGTGAAGATGATATGTTGCTCAGTGGTTTTTGATTTGATGAAGAACAGGCTGTTCGAATGCTGATGAATGAGGAAGAAAGGTATGTTAACTTGCGGGCTGTAATAATGATGAGGAAAATGTCCTTCTTTCTCGACATGGGATTAGGATGTAAGCAGCAGGGAATCTCGAAACCCATTCAGGTATTGCCAACTTCATACCGTTTTGGTATTGGATATAAACCAACGGATGAAGATCTGGAAGGGCCTAGAAGGGGATGAAAGGCCAATTATTTCGGGACACTCAATGGGTACTTCGTCAAGGAAGGGAAAGATTTTTGATATTACGGTTTTTCAGGGCCATGGATCGACGAAGAAACCAATCAAAAATTGTCAGGATTGGAGATCTTTTTCAACGACCAGCTATCTGACATGGAAGAGGAAAAATAGTGAAAGGAGGGAAGAAAAGAGGGTCCAAAAAGAAGATTAGGCCGACAAACTCGACGGTACTGACCTGGGAGTGCTGTTCCACGAGAAGATAGCTCAGCTGCATATAACTGATCAGGACTGCTACATGATGGGTTTCAGCGCACCAGCCAACTGCACCAAGCTCATCATCGATGCGACTACAAAAAAAGTGAAAAATTGGACCCTCGAGTCTTGTAATGTGCAGGTTGTCTATCCTGAGTCCGAGATTGAGTCTGAGTCTGTAGTCGAGGACATATCTGTTGGTGCTCCTCTCTGTGCTCTTACTATCGAGTTTGTAATCCCCTATGTTTTAATGAAATGAACAAGATTTTCGGTTACTCTGCTTTGTTCGATTTATTTCATACGCTTTTCGACGATTTTAAATTCGACTGGGATATTCCTGAAAAAATAAAACTTTTAATAAAAAAAGAAGAAGAAATGTGTGCCCAACCAATAATTGAAGAAACCTTGTCAATAAATCTGAGTTATGAAACTAACCCGCATAATATTCAAATTGATTCTTCTTTATCCTTAGTTGAACAAGAACAATTAATAACTTTATTAAAAGAATTCAAAGATGTGTTTGTATGGTCTTACGAGGATATGCCTGGAACTAATCTTGACATTGTCCAGCACCATATCCCTCTATACCCTGATGCTAAATTGGTCAAACAGAAGTTAAGACGGATCCGGCCAGAATGGGCTCTAAATATTAAAGAAGAAGTTGCCAAGCATATCAACGTTGGATTCCTAATGGTAACCGAGTATCCAAAATGGGTAGCCAATATAGTGCCAGTTTTAAAGAAGGACGATCGTATCCGAGTCTGCGTAGATTTTTGAAATCTCAACAAGACTTGCCCGAAAGACAATTTTTCACTGCCACACATTGATGTTTAGGTTGATAGACAACGAGGCACACCTTGTTGTCATTTATGGATGGTTTCTCCGGATACAACTAGATTTTGATGGATCCCGAAGATAGAGAAAAGACGACGTTCACCACACCCTAGGGGACTTGTTGCAATCGTGTGATGTCATTCGGACTAAAGAATGCACGGGGAACCTATCAAAAGGTTTCCACTATCTTACTGCATGACATGATACATAAATAGGTCTAAGTGTACGTGGACGATATGATAGTAAAGTCTAAGGATCGGGATAGCCACATCACAGCACTGCGAAAGTTCTTCGAGAGGATCCAAAAATACAAGATGCGACTCAACCCACAAAAATGTGCCTTCGGGGTTACTGCTAGGAAGATGCTTGGATTTATGATCACTCAATGAGGTATCAAGGTAGCTCCTTCAAAGATCAAGGTAATTTTGGAAATGCCTCCTCCGAAGACCGAGCAGGAAGTTAGGGGCTTTCTGAAAAGAATCCAGTTTATCAGTCGATTCATCGCAAAGCTGACAACTACCTGTGAGCCGCTCTTCCACCTGTTGAAGAAGGGAGTCAAGTTTGAGTGGAATCAGAAATGCCAAGACATCTTTGATGCCGCACAATAGTACCTACAAAATCTACCTGTTTTAGCTCCTCCCGAACCTGACAGGCCACTAATTCTTTACTTGTCAGTGACTGACTCAGCTATAAGATGTATGCTGGTACAAAAAGGTAAAACTGGTGTCAAAAAGGCTATCTATTACTTAAGCAAGAAGATGATCGGGTCAAAAATATGGTACACGCCACTGGAGGAGACATACTGGGCCTTTGTTTGGGCCTCCCAAAAACTAAAACACTACATGTTATCTTTCATAGTAAATATCATCTCCCGAATGGATCCACTGAAATACTTATTTGAAAAGCCAGCACTAACAGGAAGGCTGGCTCGATGGTTGCCGCTGTTATCTGAATTTGATCTTCAGTATGTCACCCGAAAGTCAGTCAAGGGCAGAGTAGTGACGAAATTCCTGGCCGACTAACCAGTTGAAGGAGATGAAGATACAGTGTTCCAGTTTCTTGATGAACAACTAATGAAAGTCGAGGATGACAAATGGACTCTATATTTTGATGCGCGCATCCAATCAATATGGTTATGGAATAGGAGTCCTTCTTGTCACTCCCGATGAATCGCACGTTCCGCTGTCTCTATAATTCAATTTTGAAGTCACCAACAATCAGGCTGAGTATGAAGCATGTTTAGCTGGATTGGAGGTAGCCTTAGAACTAGGGGCAAAGAAGCTGAAAATCATCGGAGACTCAGCACTAGTTGTTTCACAAGCTAGAGAAGAATGGAAAGTTAGGGACTTAACATTGATTCTCTATCATCAAGAATTGGAAAAGTTGATACCGTGCTTTGAATCGGTGATTTTCACTCATGTACCAAGACTGCAGAATAAGTTCGCCGATGCACTGGCCACCCTAGCATCCATGATTGACATACCACCCGAAGTTCGGATGAGACCTTTGATAATTGAGCAAAAGAGAAAGCTGGCCTATGAGATGACAGCCTTTATTGAAGAAAGCACTGACGGACTTTCATGGTACAGTGACATTCAGAACTTCGTAGAGAAAGAAGAATATCCTAAGTTTGCTAGCAAGAAGGATAAAAGGGCGATGCGAAGACTATCTGTACAATTTTTCATTTGCGGTGGCAAATTATATAAACGAGGACATTCTGTGGTCAACAAGCTGTGCGTAAACACTAAAGAAGGCTAAGAGCTGATGAAAGAGATACACGCCGGAGTCTGTGGGCCACACATGAGCGAAAATATGTTAGGCAAGAAAATTCTATGACATGGATACTTTTGGATGACAATGGAGACATATTGTATCCAGTTGGTGATGAGGTGTCATAAGTGTCAGATTCACGTAAATCTTATGCACGTTCCCCCGTTTTAGCTGTATAACCTGACATCACCATGGCCGTTCTCAGTATGGGGCATTGATGTGATTGGCAGAGTAACACCGAAGGCATTCAATGGGCATGAGTTTATCTTAGTGGCAATCGACTATTTCACCAAGTGGGTGGAAGCAGTTTTCTACTCGGTATTGAAAGCCTCCCATGTTGCTAAGTTCATCAAGAAAAATATCATTTGTCAGTACGGAGTTCCCCATGAGATCTTCTCGGATAATGGCTCACATTTCCAAGGGGAGGTCTTGGATCTTTTTGTGAAATACCAAATAGTGGCTTATAAGTCCTCACCATATCGATTGCAAACCAATGCAGCAGTCGAAGCAGCAAATAAGAATATTAAGAAAATTCTGCAAAATATGATCAACTCACATAAAGATTAACCAAAACATCTACCATTTGCACTCTGGGGATATCGAACGTCAATCCGAACTTCAACAAGAACAACGCCATACACTCTAGTGTATGGGATAGAACCCATACTTTCCATTGAGGTGGAAATCCCTTCACTAAGAGTAGTAGCCGAGGCCAATATCTCAGAAGCAGAATGGCCGAGGAACCGGATGAAAGAGTTGCTCTTGTTTGACGAAAGAAGGCTGCAGGCTCTGTTTCATGTACAAGGTTACCAAAGGAGGATAGCTCGAGCGTTCAACAAGAAGGTCAAGACTCGGAACCTCAGAGAAGGAGATTTGATTTTCAAAAAAATCAGAGCTCCTATCTTCGACCCTAGAGGCAAGTTCAAGCTAAACTGGTCCAGACCGTTTCTAATCAAAATCATCATGACCGGTGGTGTAGTCATTATTATGGAATTAGATGGCAATGTGTTCTCCACTCCTATTAACCTCGATCAACTCAAAAAGTACTATCCTTGAGGTAAAAATAAGGAAAAAATAAAAGCTCACTGAGTTAAAAACTGAAAAGGTAACTCAGGCAAAAGTTAGAGCGACCCGCAAGGCCAAAAACCCGAAAGGGCGACCTTGGCAAAATTAGGGCATCATAAAATGAGAGTGTCAATACCCGAGTGAAAATTGAGCCCGAACTATGTTATGGCCTGATTCCATCTTTTTGGGATACGTAGGCAGCTTCTTTAAAAGAAGTCCGGCCACATTCTTTGTTTATTAACCATCTTTGAATCTGAGTAAGACCAACGCAAATTAATTTTTGATAATAAAGTTATTAAAACTTTAGATAAATTTAAACCATTTTAAACATAAAGTGGGAGTTTGTCATTACTTCGATTAGAATTACAAAATTTTAAATAGAAGGAGGGGCACGTAAATCCCAAATTCTACGAACAAAATAAGGAAAAACTATGAAATTTTTGAAACAAAGCAAGAGGCCTCAAGTTCTCCTTCTTTTTGCTGCTTGTTTTTCTTCTTCTTTATCTTTCTTCTCCCGATCCTACATCATCCATGTCTTGTATTCAGCGAAAAGATCGAAATACTTAACTCATGCATCTCCATCAATGAGCGAAACGGTTAGGCATCCTGATATGATGATAGAAACGGAGCCCGTAGTATGGATGAGAACAGACGGCCTCAAATGCTGGTGAAGATGATCTGGTCATGACCAAACTTCTGCATGATCTGATGGGAGTAATAAAAGGTAGTCTAACGTAGGCCAACAAGCAGCACACCAGGATGATCCATAGTAGTCAAAGTCTTGACAGGGATCCGCCACCAAAGGCACTGCAGGTAATGTCTGGGCCAGTCAGAGAGGAAAGATACACTGTCGCCAAGCTGCCTCAGTGCCACATATCTGATAACGGGGGCGGTAAAGGAAAGCAGCGGCATTGTATCTATCATTGGGAGGCTTTTGTATAAGGTTCACCTTCTTCATCAGCCAGATCTGTAGTAAGAGTTAGAACAGTAAGAGAAAGATTTTGTAGTATGACAGTGAATTTGATACAGAGAAAGATGTTGGGCTTGCCTGAAGAAATAAGGAGCTGCCAGCAAAAGTGGTGGTCTCACCACGATGAAAAGCGTCTAAGCCCAGCAGTGTCTCGGCCAAAACAAGGGACACAAAGTCCTTTCCCATCCACATCTGACCAGCAATGTCAACTATGGCACAACTAACTCGCCCGTCAGAAGGAATAAGTAGATACTGAGCAAGAAGGCAGAAGCAAAGCGCATAGTGTCCCCGCAACTGAAAACCAAGGTCACTGAGGTCACCGGTAGGGAAAAACCAATCAATATTCCAGGGAATATCAAGATAGTCACTCGAGGTCAGACGAGAAGCCTCCATCTTAGACAGACCGCAGAATTGCATCACCTGCTGCCGGGCCGAGAGAAAGGGGGTGGGGACAATAACGGAATTCCGTGGAGTTAGGTCCAATATGGTAGCAAATTTCTCTATAGTGGGGCAGAGTTCTTCAAGGCAAAATCAAAAAACGTGAGACTGCAGATCCCACAATTGAGTAACAGCCGATAATAAGGGACTGTTAATCTCCATGGCCCTTAGTAAGAAAAGGGCATTCAAGCCAAATGGGGAGAAGTTCAAACATTCAATATGGAAAAATGCTTCAATCCATAGAGAAAGAGGAGAAGCCATCTAAGTCGGAGTAACAGTAAATGGGGCCTCCAGGGCTATATTTATAAGGTTAAAAAAGGCGAGAAATCAAAATTTTGGCCAAGAGCACATCCAAAGTGGCGACCGCCACCTTGAAGATGGCACCCGCCAACTCCAAAAAGCATAGTACGGTGACATCATTCCTTTAACCAGGCGACCGCCATGTTAAAACAGGCGATCGCTAGGTTAACATTTTGGGAAAGTGGCGACCGCTATGTTGTATTACGGCGACCGCCATGTTTGAACATGGCGGGTGCAGGATAGTTTACAGTTTGTGTAATCTGTAATAGTTGTGGCATCTGAACTATGCATCCAAGGTAGTTTGAGCAGCAAATAGAGGAAAATCATGCAACAGATAAATAGATAAATGGAAATAAGGCTCAAAATACATCAAAAATAGATCAATATGTCAGAATAAAAAAAATTGGGGCACCTAGGCCCAACAAACAGCAAAATCGGGGAACACATGCCCATAGATCAAATAAGTGTATGTAAGTTTGTCAAACTAAGGCACGCAGGCTCATCAAAATAAATGTGTCGAAAAATAAGTAAAAAACTGAAAAAAGGAAGGAGGGGCATCTCTCTCTCAAGACTGTCTCTGGCAGACTCGGCGAGAGGAAGGACCAGCCTCCTCCGAGCTGTCATCCTCAAAGAGTCTGTCAAAGTTGTCTCCATCATCACTGCCAGAGGAAGAAACGACTCTAAACTAGCTCCGAGCAGATGAGACTAATCCTATGGAATGAGCCCGAGAAGATACTCGGGATCCACGGTCTCGAGCGGGAGCTAGGGCCGGAGCAAGAGGCCTAACCGGAGCCTGCGGTGCTACAATATTGTGGCTGGAACTGGAGGCTACCAGGAAGAGGAGTACAACTCAGAATAGAATAATGATAAATAGTGCAGAAAAAACAAAAAAGGACATGCAAACTACTTACAATACCCACAAGCGTGAAAGCAACACCGGCTGCTCGCATCGAGGCATCCATCCGCCGGATCATAGCCCTCAAACCAGTAACCATCAGCATGGTACGGTCTAGCCAAACCTGATCTATCTGCAAAGAAGAAAGCAGTTCAAGTGAAATGAGCAAATAAAAGAATAAGTAGGAAAGATAAAAGACAAACCGGGTAGATGTTAGCCTTGAACTCCAATGACGGTGGAACATGAACTGGCAAAGGGAATGGGAAGCCATATACCACGGTCTGGACATCCCACGGGATCTCTGGACCCCTCATCCCCCCTGCACCTCCACCAGCAGCAGCATCTCCACCAGCAGCTCCAGCGATAGCAGCTCCTGCTCCGGCACCGGAAACTGCACCAACACCAGCTCCCTCATCGTTTGGTGCTCGCCTCCTCCTGCCACCAATCGGGCCGGGTCCTAGTGGTCCCATCATATGAGCCCGGGCCCAGGCAAGGTAATCCCCCTCATCTACTAATAACTCCACAACATGAGTCCCCACCAGCTCAAAGAGGATGTCAACCCAGCCCAAATCCTCAGTCCGGCGCATACAAGCCGGAGGAACCACTGGGATCCGAAAGTGATCCAGGCTGAGCGACTGGCAAACCACTCACTCGCCCAAATAGTACTCCCGCCCAAATGGGCCCTCTAGTAGGATACACCTCGCAGCAATGTTGCGGCTACGCATCAGATATGTGCCAATGGACCTCCGGCCTACAATAATTCAGAGTACAGTAAATCGTACAGTGTGATGAATAGTGTGCAGTGATTAGTGATTAGTGCCTAGTGCAGTGCAGTGCAATGAACAGAATAAAGTACAGTGCAATGAACAGTGTAGTGAACAGTAAGATGTATAACACAATGCATAGAATAATAAGCAGTAAATAAAGATACCTGGTTAGGGGTCAGCCGGTGCAGTGACGCCCGAAACCGGTCAAAGTCCTTCCCCCCGGCCTTCTTCCCCTTCAGCCCTTGGGACCATCGAGCTGCACGGGGAATGACCAAAGGGTCTGCCGCAGAATTCGCTGAGGCAGGAAGCCCAAAGAACTCGTAGGTCCATCACTGCAAAGAACAAGATGTCATCAAGTAGAAATAACAAGTAACAGATTTGGATGAAGAACTGCAGAAACTAAATCATACCTCCTGGAAGAACCGGGTCACTGCCCGCATAAAGTCGTATAGTGTGGCGAGAGCAGCCTCTCCCTAGTCGTAGTTGACAACCCGGTCAAGACGAGCAAGTCTGCCCAAATAATGCAAGTGGATGGTATTCTCCTTGCTCGAGAACAAGGAGGTACCGAACATATACATAAGAAAGCCTCGGGCGACCCGCTCGTAGTGGCGAGGCTCGGTGCACTGGAAGTGTCGAAAGAGCTCGAAGAACCAGGTGTATCTGACTCTGTCGCAATCCATTTGAGCAGGAACGACCCTGAGGAAGTACATCAGCGCATCAGTCGACTGGGCTATGGTCGGATCAAATGGGATGGGAGCCCCTCCAACCCGGATGCCGGTAATGAGTGCGAAATCCAGAGGCGTCAGAGTAGCCTTAAAGGTAATGAAGTGGAAAGTGTTGGTGGTTTCCTACCACCACTCGGCCAGGGCTGTCAGCCATACCCGGTCGTTGCTCATCCTACCTAGCAAGGGTATGTAACAAGAAAAACTAAAGGCATCAATATAAGCCCGGTTGGGAGCAGGGAGGGTATCATACCACTCCAACACCTCTCCAGAAGTTGAACCTCCGAAATCTCGGACGTAGTGACCAGCCTGTAGGGAGAAGACAAACAAAAGATTCATAAAGAGCATATCAAACACATGAAACATGCAAGCCCTAATAAATCAAGAAAATTATTAAAACCTTAGGTGACGGTCCTTCGGTTCTTTTCGAGCCATAGAAAACTAGGTGCCATAACCTTAAGATAATTGTTTCTGCACATCCTAGTAATCTTCAGTTCCTATCTTCTTGAGTCAAGTAGTCTTCCAAAAAAGAAAAATAATAAAATAATAAAAAAATAAAAAATAAAGATAAAATAAAAAATAAAAATAAAAAATAAAAAAAATCTCTTTGTATTTTGCCATTTTCACCCTTTTAGGATTACCCTTTTATGGCTCAAGAAATCTTTAAAAATTTCTCCTAATCTTTCAAAAGAAAAAAAAATCTCTTCTTAAAATTTTTAGAATTTTCTAACATTTGCTTAAAATTTTCCTCAGAATTCTAGGACTTTCTCAATTTTTTATTAAAAAAAAAACCCCAACATTCCTCAAAATTTCTCACATTTTCTTAAAATTTTTCTTAAGTTTATAGGATTTTCTTAAAATTTCTTTAATTTTTTTTAATTTTCTAAGATTTTTCTTAAATTTTTTCTCAAATTTCTAAGATCTTTAAAAAAATTTCAATTTTCTACTATTTTTGAAAACTTTTCAGAAAATTTCCAAGATTTTCCAGATTTTCTATTTTTCCTATGATTTTCCTAAATTTTTCCTTAAATTTTTAGGATTTCTCAAAAAATTTGCTTGATTTTCTAGGATTTTTGGAAAGTTTTTTAAAAATTTTCAAATTTTCTAAAATTTCTCCTAAATTTTTTAAAAATTTTCTAGATTCTCTAAATTTCCTAAAAAATTTTACCTTAATTTTCTAGGATGTTTGAAAAAATTTTCCTAAATTTTCTAGAACTTTTTTAAGGTTGTTAGCACCCCTTAAATTTCTTTATCCTGACTTTTAGAAATTTTTGACAAAAATTTTAAAAATTCTAATAAAAATTATCTCCTTGTTTTCACACCCCGCAAAATATATATATATATATATATATATATATATAAACAAAAAAATACAAATATAAAAAACAAAAAATAAAAAATACAAATAAAATAAAATAAAATTTTTAAAAATAAAAACAAAAAAAATCCCCCCTAAATTTGTGTTTTTCCCAAAATAAAATTCAAACCTTTTTTAACTTTAAAATAACTTTCCATTTTCATTATTTGTTCAAAATCCTAAGTATACTTACTGTTTTAATCTCCATTACATAGGTACCTAAGTTAAGTTCAAAATCTCAATCATCATTCATCATACATCATTATCATCATATCACAACACATTATCATATCATCTGAGGGGATCCTAGGCATGTGTCTACGTTTGCCATACCATACAAACTTGCTTTGGTATTTAAACAGCAAGTTTGAAAAACCTACCGATGGGCGCTAACGAGACATATGGTGGTCGGGCTCCCGCAAAAGAATGTCGACTGCAACAGCATCAGCCGGAGGCTCATAGCGTCTCATCCCGCGCGAAACTACACGATGAGGCAGTGGAGCATATGTGTGAAGGTCGAAGGGTGCTGGATGACCCTCTTCAGTGTCGAAGTCCAAGAAGGCAGACATCGCGGCCTCCACAGCAGCATTAGCAGCCGCCTGCGTTTCAGCAGCTGCCCGCGCCTCCTCCTCAGCAACATGGCAGGAGGCACGCTTCGCCTCAAGAACAAAGGCGTCCATCGCAGCAGCGGGCTGCGGAGAAGTAACCCCACCAGCAGAAAGGCTAGTGGACGTACTCCCGAGAGCACCCATGGAAGAGCTCTCAGTAGCAGCAGGGCCCCTTCGTGCCCCTAGATCATCATCCTCATGGCCTTGGCCCGCCATGAAAAAAAAGGGGATCACTAAAAGCAAAGAGAACATCGTGTGAGTTTGAGAAGTAAGAAAACAACAAAGGAAAAGTTTAAAAACTCGAGAGAGTTTGAGAGCGTTTGAAAGTTAGAGAGAGAGAAGGAGGTGCAGAATGAGCCACACATGCGCGCCTCAATGGGCCTTATGCGTGTTTGGAGGTGACGGTCGCCACCTTCAATATTAGCGACTGTCGGGTTTCCCAAAGGTTTTATGCCGACCACCATGTTAGAAGAGTTCTTACCCGGTGACCGCCAAGTCAGAAGGGTTTTGTCTAGGCGGCCGCCAACACATCAACCGTCACGTCTTTCTTGTCATGGCGACCGCCAACTCCGAAATTGGCAGCTTTGTGTCAGTTGACCTTTATGACGTTTCAGGGTTTAAGTGGTTATTTGGGGATTTGTATATCTTATTATTTACATGTGTTTTATTAATGTAGGTTATTTTCTCTTTGCTTTATTAGCAAAATTAATTTTCAGAAAACATAAAATCTTTTATTTA
>JAOTRH010075337.1:0-17590 GCA_034768845.1 Heliamphora exappendiculata | reverse complement strand
ACTCCTCTCTTCCTCTTGTAGATCCACTTGCATCCAATGGGTTTTATCCCTTCGGGTGGCTCTACAAGTTTTTAGACTTGATTGGAATACATAGATTCTATCTCTGAATTCATAGCCCTTTTTCCAAAGATTCGCATCTTTGTCTTGTAGTGCTTCATTATAGTTACAGAGCTCGGTATCCAGTTATGTTGGGATCCTGTCAAAAGACTCTCCCAAGAATATATACCGATCAGGTTGATGAACAACCCTCCCACTATGACGAGGCACTACCTGTGTCTGTATACTAGTAGTAACAGGCTATGCATAATCTAAACCCTGTGCATTAACACCCTGTTCTTGATTTGCACATGTCCCGATAATCCTCCCGCTACGACGAGGTAATGGAATATCAGTGACTTGTGGTTCCTCTTCCGTTCTACTAGCATTTTCTCTCAGTTCTTCCAGAATAATTTTGCTATTGGGTCTGTGGTCCATAATATAATTCTCTTCCAAGAATCGGGCATTGGTGCTAACAATTACCTTCTAATCCTTAGGATTATAAAATAGAACACCTTTCGTTCCCCAGGGATACCCCACAAAGAAACAGATTTCTGTCCTCGGTTCCAACTTACCAGCATTTCCTTTCAGCACATGTACTGGACACCCCCAAATTCGAATGTGTTTCAGACTAGGCTTACGTCCGGTCCACAATTATGTGGGAGTAGAAGGTACTGACTTAGAAGGTACAAAGTTCATAATGTAAGCCGCTGTCTCTAAAGTGAGTCCCCAAAACAAATGTGGTAAACCTGAATAACTCATCATTGACCTTACCATCTCCATAAGAGTTTTATTCTTTCTTTATGCTACACCATTCTGCTGAGGAGTGACAGGTGTAGTCAACTGGGATGAAATCCTCTCTGATGATAAGTAGTCCTTAAACTCTTCAAAGAGGTATTCCCCACCATGGTCGAATCGTAGTGATTTGATACTTTTACCTAGACGCTTCTCTGCCTCCGCCTTGAATTCTTTGAATTTCTCAAAGCATTCAGACTTACAGTGCATCAGGTAAATGTATCCACACCTTGAGTAGTCATTAATGAAACTGATAAAGTACTCAAAGCCACCTCTAACCCGAATTGTCATAGGACCACACACATCAGAACGAACCAGCTCCAATGGTTCTTTAGCTCTATAATTTTTGGCTGAAAAGTGCCTCTTAGTCATCTTACCCTCTAAGCAAGATTCATAGACTGGAAGTGCCTCCACTTTCAATGAACTCAAATGTCCATCTGTTACCAGTCTGTTTATCCTTTTTAGATTAATATGATCCAAGCGTAAGTGCCAAAGAAACGTTTGGTTCATTAAAGAATGAAACTTTCTCTTATATGGTAATTAGACGTGTTATTCATTTTAGTTAGTTACAGTGTAGAAGAGATTGGAGTAAAATATAAAAATTATCCACCAATATACCAGAATAGATAACCCATTTATTATCCTTAATAACCACAGAGTTATTAAAATAAACAAAAATATCCGTCTTTAGCCAATCCAGAAATGGAAACTAAGTTCCTTCTAATGGCAAGCACATAAAGACAATCTCTCAATATTAAAACCCGATCTCTACCAAAATTGAGAGTGATATCTCCTACTGCAACTACTGTTACCTTTGTATTATTGCCCATATGTAGAAAAATCTCCCTATCACTAAGTTGTCAGGTTTTTCGAAACCTCTGAAATGAATTGCAGACATGATTAGTGGCTCCCGTATCTACACACCAGGTACCAGTAGATAATACCGCCAAACATGTTTCCACAACCAGTGAACAGAAATTACCGTGTTTGTTATGCTTTCTGAGAAATATTGGACATAACTTTTCCAGTGCCGGGTCTGGTTGCAGTGAAAACATCTGCCTTTCGACTTTTTCACACCAGTTTGTGGCCAACTAACTACCCTGAAAAATGTCTCCCTATTTTTGAACTTTTTTCTTATTCATGCCTTTCGGCCCCGAGGAAGAACCTTTTTTCTGAAACAGACACATTTTCTGGTATTGAAGGAATACCATTTGTAGTTAAAGCTATATCTATGTTACATTTTCAATCAACAAAATTTGGTCCCGTAAGTTTGTTTTCTTTGAGTATTGAAGCGAGTAGGTTGAAATCCATTTTAATCCTGAGAATCACATAATTAAAAAATCGTTAATTATGATGAGCAAAACTTTGAATTTATTTTAATTCGGTTCCCTCTACTATTTTAAAATTAATTCGCCAGTAGCTTGGTAACTTGTGAATAGCATGCCACGTTGGGTGGACGTCTACTATTCATCATAAGACCAGACAGACCAACTCTTTTTAATTTTACTATCTAGGCAACTGACCATACCAAGTAAAATTAAATAACTAACATAATTTTGGTCCAGTATATAATAGCAGTGACTCAATTGGAGAGGATACTATTATATACAGCTAAGTATTAACCATCACCTAATTCTAAATTAATCGCTTCGCAATGAACCCTTCAATTAGAGAAGTGATCCACACTAATAATTATCCAGAATTATCCATAAATGAGGTTTGTACTAGTGATACCGCAATTAATCTATCCGTTGGGGAGAAAGGCCTTACTGCCGACACGCATGGTTTAATTGCATCACCTACAAACTAGTGATGGAGACCGCATAATTTATCTGTGAATAAATTTTCTCTCCCACTTAGATTTTTAAAATATTTTTTAAGGTTATAAAAATTCGTTTAATTAAAATAAATTTATTAATTTCGAAAGCCACACGATATGAAAGAATCAAACATCTTTCCGTGTATACGATTCCAAATATTCTGGTTTATCAAACCATTTTTCGAAAGTTACACGATCTGAAAGAATCAACCATCTTTCCGTGTATACGATTCTAAATATTCTGATTTATCAAACCATCTTTTCGTGTTTAAATACGTAACAAATAAAATTTAATAAATGCACAGTTTTTTTCTCTAGCTTTTCAGTTAAGGTAGTGATTAAAAGTATTTATTTATTTTATTTTTCTTTCCACATTTTTAAAAAAATAATAATTTATTTCGATTAAATATTTTTCCATTTAATTAGTTCAAATCCGGAATTAATTTTCACGTTTTTCAAATATATCTGATTTTATAAAAAAATCATCTTAAACGTGATATTTTGTAAAAAATAAAATATCTAAAGTTTTTTCATTTAATTAATTAATAAATTTTAAAAAACTTAATTTTATTTTTTATTACAAAATATTTTAATTAAAATTAAAATTTTGAATTAATTAAATTATCAGGATAAATAAAATTAATAATTATCATCCACGTAATTAAAAAATATATATATAAAATAATTGCAAAATAAATAAAAATTTAAATTTTATGATCCGATTGAAACTCTAAAGAGGTTCGATATCCTGTTCAGAATAAGATTCGTGTTATCCCAGTTGCTTCAGGATTTTTTGATTCTATTCGATCCACAAAATTTGACGTTTTACCGTGGTGATTTTTCTAAAACTCAGCTCGGAAAGCTGCGGTTTTATCCTTCAAATCCATCGCAACAAACACGCCGACAGAACCGCGTGACTCAAGCTTAGAAACCGCTGGATTGCACTGATGGAAACTGTGCCGCTTCTGTTTCCTTAAAAACCGCTGCCCCATTATGAAGAAAATTGCTCCACTTTTTCTAGAACACCAATTGGAGATCAACAGTTGTGCGCCAGTGTTTTAAAAAGAAAAACACACTGATGCTGCGTTGAGAACCGGCCACTGTTTGGAATATGTTTGGACTGCTCCAGCGCCTTGGTTGCTCGGAAGCCGCACCTGCTATGGCTTTTGATTTGGCGCCTAAAACTTCAATGCTTCTTGCGCCTGTTTGGGAACCTGCGGCTTTCTTGCTTTTAAAAAACAAAAACAAAATCGCCGTGGCCACTGTGCGCTACTGTTTGGGCGCCTGTTTGCTTGGATTGCTTCAGCTTGCTAGGGCCACGTTTGGCTTTGCTGCGGTGTGTCTGGAAAAACTGTTTTGCTTTCTCATGCTTCAATCACACAGGCCCTGATTGGGCGCCGTTATTGCTTGCTGTTGCGGCGTTGCTTGGCCTTTCTTTTTTTTATTCAATATCCAGAAGAAAAAAAAAAATTGCTCAAAAAAAAATATTCCCTAGTAAAAACCACCAAAATCACCGCCGGTTGTTGCCGCCATCCACCGCCGGTTGTTGCCGTACCAGTTCTTATTTTTTTTCTTCTAATAAACTAGAAAAAAACTTAAATAACATAAATAAATTTTACACCGAAACCTATATCCCGTAGGCTCATATTCGATCTAAAATTAATTAATCTAACACGGTCAAGCTCCGTTGTTAAAAAAATAATTAAATCATCATACACGCATTCAATCAAACATGAAAAAAAAAGATGATCATAAAATCAGAATTAGAACGCCTGCAAAACAAAGTTAGCATAGTTCTAAATCTATCATGCCCCGATAGTCGTAACAAAAAACAAAACGGCTCTGATACCAATTTGTTTGAGGCAATACTGTCAAGATCCTTGTTTTTGTAAAACGATTTTCGATAAAAAATTAACTGGACGGACAAACGCCGAAACGGGCTCCAGATAAAACTTTTTGACGTCGAACGATCAAAAATAAACCCGTGCAACCAAAGTTTATTTAGAAGAATACCTCTTGTAGAACTAATCTTCAACTACGACTTGATTCCGAGTTGAAACTCCAGTCAGATCTTCTACTGTATTCCCTTACGCAATCCTCGAACGTAGTGTGGGCTACGATCCTCCGAGAACTTGTACCGATAGAACCCCGATATATTATTAAGTCTTGAAAAATAAAAATAATATATCAATAATGATATAAAAATTAAATTAAACTGGTTCAGCCAACACGCATATATATAGGGTTACAGCAAGTACCTGGAAAGTAATTATAAGTTAGACTTCTAGTGGAACACAGATACCTACGGGCGGTTTCTATAATTATGAAAGGTCGTAACAGTTTTTGCAATTTTCATAAAATACTGAATTACAGTTCACACCATTAAAGAACTATAATTGCACTCTGACCCTAAATCTCAAGACCTTTTTGCATTGAGCTCATGTTATTAAATACTTACCATTTCTCCCCACGTTAAGATTTCCGATACCCGCCAATTAAATTTAATTACTAAAAATTTAATTTAATCGGCATCTTGATATTCCTTAAACCCTTCCGGTTAACTTATTTGACCGTCGAATAATTAAATCCACCTGCAGGGTTTAGCCCGGTCAAAACTTATAAGCATCCTTAAGGAGGTATGGTCAATTCTGATCTTTTGAGACGTGAATTCGGTCAATAATTAATATTTACCATATAAATAATATCGCTATCCAACTCACTTGGAATATAGACCCATATAAGATCGCACTCTCTAATGAATCAAAACAATAAATATTACATATATGCAAATCAATAATTATTTTCGAATTAAGAGGATAAGTACTATTCATAATAACTTTGGGGTGTAAACTAATTTATATAGTCAGTAGTCAGTACTAAATTAATTACCCCAAATGTCTCGTTCAATACACACAAAGTGTACTGGCACAGAGAGTCGGAACAATAGACGACGCTATTATCTGTTCTCCGTAACCAAGACAGGCCTACTAAAACTCTGTGCCACAGTCGTACCGATGGTATGTCCATTTCCATCTAAACTGTGAACATAAAACTTATATTCTGCAAGAACCTAAAATCTGGTCTTCTGTGTGTAAGCCGTACTCTACACACCAAATTAAATACTATACAGAATATCGGGCATCCATACATAACAAATAAATGATATACATACATTGCTCATGAAGATTCTTATAAAATAGAAAACTAATTTTATTAAAAATAAAATTAAATACTAAAAATATAATTTTCAGTATACAACCCCAACAATAGTTATATGTGGTGGTTTGTTATGGTGATAGATATTATCAAGGTGCATCTGCAGTAGGCTGGGTCGGTGTTTGAACCTTGATAATATCCAGTGGAGTTTCTGTTTTGATAAGTTACCTAGCAGACACTTACCGTAGGCTGGACCGGTGTATATTTTAGGGTAACTTATCAGGGAGACACATATGCGTTCTCGGTTGTAACTCTAGAATGATTATCTGGCAGAAACATACCATAGGCTGGGTCTTGATATTATTTTAGGATATTAATTGGCTGGAACCGTAAAAACTTCTCGTATATTAGATTTGATGTTGATGAGGAGGAGGAGGGTGTGTTTGGGTAGTGTTCTAGGATAATCCTAATTGGAGTTATTAGTAATTAATTAAATCACAATGCATTTTGATATATCTGTTGTTTATTTGTTACTACCTGTTGATGTGATTAGCTATCGATGCATGCTTTACTTGTGATGAGTTTACTGAGTTCTTCGAACTCATGACTTCGTTTTATATTACCTTGGTGATTCATGATGTTGTAGAGGAGAACATAAAAGAACAGATAGAGCCCTAGTTCATGTGAACCTAGCCGCCAAAGTCTTTATTATCAGTATTTTTTTATTTTCTACTGCAAGAACAATGATGTAATAAAATTTTTGATTTGATTTGATTTGATTTTATTTTTTTGAGAAATATTAGAATAAGATTTTACCTTTTTGTTGCCTAGTATTTTATTTGTCACTCTAGATGAATTCAAAATTTTGGGTCGTCACAGTTGGTATCAGAGCCCTAAGTTAAACCCTTACCCACGCGATCGTAGGTTCAACTTAAATAAGGTTAAAACATAATTTTTTTTAATAATAACTATTTAAAAGCCTTGGTTTATTTGTTTATATAGATGAATCGAGGGAGAAGCAGACCCCGCCGATACTTAGAACCACGAAAAGATGTGGAATCTGAAGTGTTTGAATGACAGAGAGAACCGCCACCTGTACCACGAGTTGAGAACTTTAATTTTCTACTCTGGACCCTCGTTGATGCAATAAGGAATCCACTACTTGCACTTGCTCAAGCATAGCGAGTTCAAACTGACAAGATAGCTTTGTTATTAAATTTTTACCAGCAGCGACCCCCGATATTCAGTGGAGGAACCCGTCCCCAAGAGGCAAAGAGTTAGCTGAATCAGGTGAAAAAGATGTTAGAGACCATGGCCGTCACGGATGAAGCCGATTGAGTAGCCCTGCCCACTTATCAATTAGAGGGAGAAGCTGACCACTGGGGGAATTCAGTAAGGAATTCCCGCCATGTGGCTACCATGCAGCAGTTTGAGGAGTTATTCCTCCAAAAGTACTTTCCAGCCGCATAGAGATAGGAGATGATACGAAGTTTTCTAGAGCTGAAACAGGCACGGATGACAGTAGTGGAATATGCTTTCAAGTTCGAAGAGTTAGGCCGTTATGTTGAGGCCATTATTCTAGATGAAGCGTCTAAGGCCAGAAAGTTCGATTGGGGCTTGGAGCCCTTGATTCGTGGCAGAATTATGAGCGCACACCTTCCTACCAATGTTGAGGTTGTTGACACTACCCTGCTGTTGGAGAAGGCCCCGTCCATAATAACAACCGAGGCCAAGCAGTCACTTTCAAACCGTACAAACCACCGAATCAGAATGAACACGGAGTTTATCGATGCTTCACTTGTGGTTAAGAAGGCCATCAAAAGTTTGAATGCCCACAGAATCAAGGGCATGGGAACTGGTAACCATAGCGGCCTCTACCGCAACAGTAGCCACAAAATCAGCAGCTGCAAAGGACTCAAAACCCAGGTTCAGTAGCTAACTGGAACAATAATGGCAATCAGAAGGGAGCTCAGAACGAGGGGAACAAAAATGATAATCAGGGTGGTAGAATCTTTGCTCTTCAAGGTGATGATACCGACGACAATCAGGTCATCCAAGGTATGTTTGTTCTTTTTAGTACGTTGGTAAAAGTACTTTTTGATAGCAGTGCATCGCATTCTTTCATTTCTACATCTTGCACGAAAACTCTTGACATAGAACCAGAAAGTTTAAAGCAAGCGTTGAAGATTGTTTCACCATTAGGAAGCCTTCAGTGTATAGAGACTATATGTAAGTCCTATATGTTGAGAATCTCTGGGTTTAGTCTGCTTTGTGATCTACGAGTGATGGATTTCAGAGGTTTTGATATAAAACTCGATATGGACTCGCTGTCAGCACACTGAGTAATGATTGATTATTATCATAAAAGAATTCGTGTATGCACCTGAGATGGAACCTTTTGTAAGATTCAGGGAGATAGAAAGGAGGCTCACGTTACATAAGAAAATAAAATCGATGGATTCGCTAGTTCTATCGCCACCCGGACAATTAGTGATGACTCATCAAGGACCATCCACAGATTGTTGAGGAGTTTGCTAACATTTTTCTTGATAAATTGCCAGGGTTACCCCCTAAGAGGGATGTAGAGTTCTCAATTTAGCTGCAACCTGGCACTGCACCAATCTCAATCCCACCGCACAGAATGGCACCAACAGAGTTACGAAAATTGAAGGATCAGTTGCAAGAGTTAGAAGGGAAGGGGTTTATTCGCCCGAGTACCTCCCCTTGGGGTGCACCTGCACTCTTTGTGAAGAAGAATGATGGATCTTTGCGGTTGTGCATAGATTATTGACGATTGAATCGAGCAACGATCAAGAACAGATATCTGTTACCAAGAATTGAAGACCTTTTTTATCAGCTTTGAGAAGCGTCGTACTTTTCAAAAATTAACCTTCGATCTGGGTATCACCAGCTAAGAGTTAAGGAAGAAGATATTCCGAAGACAACCTTTTGTACTAAATATGGCCTTTACGAGTTTGTAGTGATGCCATTCGGATTGACCAATACACCCATAGTATTCATGGGCTTGATGAACAAGTTGTTCCAGCCATTCTTGGATCAGTTCATGGTAGTATTCATCGATGGCATTTTAGTATACTCCCGCATCGACGAAAATCATAAGCAACACCTGAGAACGACCCTCTAAGTTTTACAAGATGCACAGTTATACGAAAAAGCCAGCAAATGTGAGTTTTGGCAACGAGAAGTAAAATTCTTGGGACATGTTATATCCAAAAAAGAAGTATTAGTGGACCCAGCAAAGGTAGAAGCTGTGATGAACTGGAAGCAACCAAAGTTAATTTTTGAAGTTTGCAATTTTCTAGGCCTGGTAGGCTATTATCAAAGATTTATTCAGGATTTCTCTAAATTGGCCTGACCGATGACAAGGTTGATGCAGAAAGGAATTAAGTTTGAATGGAGCGATGCTTATGAAAAAGCTTTTCAAGAGTTGAAGACGAGATTAACCAGTGCACCCATTCTGATAGTACCCGACAGAAACGTGGGTTATACAGTATTTTGCGACGCATCTAAGGAAGTCTTAGCTGTGTTTTGATGCAAACTGGTAAGGTTGTAGCATATAGGTCTCGACAGCTTAAGCCGCATAAGCAGAATTATCCGACTTACGATTTGGAGTTGGCGGCAGTAGTTTTTGCATTAAAAATGTGGAGGCACTATTTATATGAAGAAAAGTTTGAATTCTTCACTGATCATAAGAGTCTTAAATATCTGTTTCCCCAAAATGAGCTCAACATGAGACAACAACGTTGGATGGAGTACCTGGAGATTATGATTTTTGTATCGCATATCATCCTGGTAAGGCGAATGTGGCGGCTAATGCCTTAAGTAGGAAAACAAGAGTAGAATTGGCTTGTCTATGGAATTCGTTGGAGACCCTCAGTGAGTATCATTTGTAACCATCAGAAGGAAGTGAAGGTATCTGTTTTAGTGTGACAGTAGCAACACCGAGTCTTGTCCAGCAAGTTTTAGAAGGGCAGAGATTTGATCAGGAAGTAGCTTTCATCAAACATCAGCTGTCTAATCAAGAGTCAGTTTTAGGGATGGGAGCTTCTTGTCGATGGAGGCTTAACATATCAAGTAAATATCTTTGTATCTAACACCGACAGTCTTTGAGAACAAGTATTAACGAAATTTCACAAGTCGATGTTTGTAGTACATCCAGGCACAACCAAGATGTACCAAGATTTGAAACGACAATTTTGGTGAAGTAGTATGAAGAAGGATGTAGCAATTTTTGTGACCCGTTGTTTGACATGTCAGAAAGTCAAGGCAGAGCATCAGAAACCAGGAGGGACTCTACAACCCTTAGAGATACTTCGGTGGAAATGGGAGCATGTAACAATGGATTTCATATCAGAACAGCCTAGATCTCCGCAGGGCATACAGGAATTTGGATAATCGTCAATTGCTTCACAAAGTCAATGCATTTCTTACCGATCAGGATGACAGATACACTTGAGGCGTTGAGTCAAAAGTATATCCATGAGATCGTAAGGCTACATGGTATACCTGTTTCCATTGTATCTGACCGCGATCCACGCTTTATATCCAAGTTTTGGTAAGGTCTACAAACAACTTTAGGGACAGAGCTCTATTTTAGTACAGCTTTTCACCCGCAGTAAGACGGACAGTCAGAGAGGACTATTTAGACACTAGAAGATATGCTTAGAGCAAGTGTTATGGACTTTGGCATAAGTTGGGAGAGGCACTTACTGCTGGTGGAGCTTGCGTACAATAACATTTATTAGGCTAATATTGGTATTGCACCGTACGAGGCCTTATATGGGCGACCTTATCGGTCACCTATCTGTTAGACCGAGGTAAGAGAGACAAGTTTGCTAGGACCTGATCTTGTGATGGAAACGACATAGAAGGTTAAACTGACTCGTCAGCGCCTTCTCATAACACAAAGCCGGCAAAAGAGTTATGCTGATCGGAGACGCCGACCGTTAGAGTTTGAAGTTGGAGATCATGTTTTTCTAAAGATTCAGCCGCGTCGTGGTATTATTCAGTTTGGGAAGAAAGGGAAGTTGTCTCCTTATTTTATTGGACCGTTCGAGATTCTATAGAAAGTTGGAGCCATAACTTATCATTTAGCCCTACCCCCGCAGGTAGCAAGTGTTCACAATGTTTTTCATGTATCAATGCTACGAAAGTACGAGCCTGACCCTACCCACGTTTTGAGCTGGGAGAAGATTTGTCACGCCCTCAACTCCGAGACGCGTGATACCCACATCATATCCCGTTCTTATGACTAGAAATACTTCAATGATGTTCCTTTGAATTTTCTTAACCCATTTTAAAAGGAATAACTCCCAGATTTACGAAATAATCCAAGTATGAAAAGTAAAAATTTGGGTAGAATTTTCTCTATTTTTTGGACTATCCCAAATTTGTCTATAAACTTGCCAAACCAAACAGTAATATATATACACAGGCGCCGCCTAGATCTCAACTCACAAATCCAACCGCTACTATACACTAACTAAGCTCTTTAATTTTTTTTTCTTCTAGCAGTTATACCAATCCCAAAGAAAATTAAGCATATAAACTTAAACCATGCATGAATTTCACTAGATGTAGATCATAGATACATTCATCCAAAATCACTTCATCATTCTCCATATTTTACAATTGATTACTTCTATTCAATACAAAATAAAAGTTATTTCTTCATTTGCTTTAATCTCTAACTAGACTTCATGTCGCGTCTCTGCCTTCCTCTTTAAACCTGCAAAATGTTTAATTCAACAAACGTGAGCCGAAACTCGTATGATAGAGACTAATAATAGTGCAATGCATGATTAGTGAGGTATGAATGACATGCTATATGCAATCATAATCAAATCATATTTATAACCCTTTTTTTCACCTCCTCATTCTTTATTTATTTAATCTTTACTCTTTCATGTTAAATCATTCAACACATTTTCATTCCACCATTGATTGGAGTTCTGTGCTCACTCACCTTAAGTTTTGATTCATCTGTCTTATTTCTTCCGTTCTACTTCATTCGTCTCCTAATTTTTTCAAATTATCTTTATTCCCATTTTCAATTCCATTCTCCTAAATTCGTTATCCAACATTTAGATTTACATTCTTTTTTTAAAAAAAATTATTCATTTATCTGTCTATCTCCTCTTTCTTATTAGGATCATTATTCATTCCAATTCAATGGTTGACATTCTTTTATTTCCCTTCTTTTCTTCTCTGGACATAAATTACAATTTTTCTTTACGTTTCTTTAGTTCTCACTTTTATTCTCGTTTTCTTTTTAATAAGTTAGAGAATACCAATGCACGCTTGTCTATTATAAAATCATTAACTTTCTTTTCAGTTCATTAGTTCATTATCCGCAATTACATTTCATTTCATCAATCTAATACTGAACCGACATCGAGTGCAGCTTATAGAAAACCCTCCCTATTTCCCCAATAAGCTATGTGAAGCCATTGGATAATAGATAACTCTATAACTCACCACGATAATACCCGTTTTACTGACCTCACCCGAGGGAACATGGTACCCAAATTCGTTTTATGGGGAGTAGGCCGAGGGAACACGGTACTCAGCTTGCACAAGTTTCTAGTCTTTCACCGAGGAGTTGTTCAAGCCCAACTTATTCACATCCTCAGCCATTTTTGATTTCCTAAAGGAACACCCCATGAGGCAACCCGATACCAAGACATTTTCGATTCCCCGAAGGAATGTCCCGGGAGGCGACCCGACACCAAGCTATTTTCGATTTCCCGAAAGAATACCCCAGGAGGTGTCCCAACACCAAGCCATTTTTTGTTTCCCGAAGGAATACCCTGAGAGGCATCTCGATATCTAGCCATTTTCGGTATCCCAAAGGAATACCCCGGGAGGCATCCCAATACCTAGCCATTTTCTTTATTCGTTGCATTATTTCACATTTCCATTTAATATCATCAGTTTCAAACACATTTTCATCACCCTATTTTTAATTCTCATGTCACATCATTCAACATAAAAAAAAAAGATCTCATCATAAAATTATAACAATAAAAGTCTCGTATATGCACCCAACATGATTTATCACCATTTGATTCTTAATTCATAAAGTCATTTATAATTCACGGTTCATTTATTCACATGGTCCACGTTAACATTTGTAAATTCCATATTGAATTGTGATTCAATACTCAACATATTCAACTATTTCATACACATGATCACAACGTATAATCATTTTCTTCATCTCAAAATTCAAAATTTTAACTTCAAAGTCCACATTCATGTAATTAACTCACTCTTATTACAAACCCATTATGTTACCTAGATCTTATGGTATTTATGTCTTTTCACAATGCAAGTTAGGTTCTTTGTTTAAATTTTTAAATTTTCAAGATAACATTATAAATTCAAGTCATAAAATAGAACTTGATATCCAACAACATAGGACAACTCGACACCTCAATCCATAAGTTATCATCACAATAAAAGTGATTTAACTCACTAATTACTATAATTTTCATGAACCTTAAGCTTCGTAACTTCATCCTTTGGGATTTATATTCCAAGTGTTAGTGGATATTTAAATCCAACTATAAAATTTTAACAAATTACATAATTCAAAATATTATTATATACATTCTAACTGTGAATTTCCACAACCAACACATTTGATATTCTACAATTTCGTATAATATATTTTATAAAGATCAATTCAACTTTAATGCTTTACTCCAAATGTCAAGTATACTATTATATAGCTTCGGTACAATCAAATTATAAAACACCGCCAAACTAATCTTCCATGAGCTAGCTTGAATTTTGATAACTCTCCAAATCTCACAATTGAAATACAAATTTAATTTCTTGCCCCTTGTTCAATAAAACTTAAGGGTGAAATTTATAATATCACCTTCTAGGCTAAACCTCAATAAAAATGAAACATTCTAATTACCTTTCATATAACCTAAACTCGCTAAGTTTCCTAATTTTACCCTGGGTTTGATCTACCAATCGTCCTCAACATGACACTTAATTTAATTAATTCTCCTGGGACCTCTATTTCACCATCATATGAAAATTTCCCAACATCAACTTCTTTTTACTCAATTCTTCAACTCGTGACTTCAATCTGGGATTCAACAAAAACTCTCACAATTTAAGTTTAAGCTAACAATTTGAACTTAAACCTTCAAATCTTCAAGTCACCAAGTTTAAGTTACTGATTCCAAGTTCCATTTATTCTTCTAGAAATTTAACTCAATAAACTCCAAGTTTGCCATTACTCATGAATTCTTTCATCATCCCGCACGCTAACACGTTATTTGGGTCACATAGTTCATCAAGTCAATGCCGTTTTAATGCCTTGCCCAATTCTCATTTGACCAATTCCAATATCCACAGTCAATTAAACTCTATCAAATTCAAAGGTTAACTTCACATTTTAAACTTTTCTTGACTTTCTAATTTACGACTTATAAAGCTACCAGACCTTAATGTTCGCATTCGTACTCCTACCCCAAAGTGTCTTCCAATCATGATGAATCCAAATTGATTTGCCCTAAGATTATAAGGTTTTAACTTTAGTCACTCAAAAGTTTAGGATTTCTTAGATTAATAATCAAATCAATACAATTCAACGCAAACCACTAAGATTAGTCAAAATCCTACCTCTTGTAGAGCCGACGTCTTGAAATTTTGCCAGATTTGCTACCTCATGCTTTCTGCCACTTTATAGCTTTGGAACTCTTTGATTGATTTCAATTAATCTTCTTATTAGTTGAGTCTTGACAGCTTCCAATGTGGGTAAAGCTTATGTGAAGAAAGGAGGGAGAACATCTCAGCTTTTCCATGAAATCTGACAAAAAATCACCCAACAGTGTAGGAAAGGAGGACGGGGTGATGGTCGGCAGCGTCAAATAATGGCAATAATGGCAGCGTTGGATGGAACCGGTGACGTGGAGGGTAGTGAGGCACGACCGTGGCTAGTGTCGCGCGCTCTTGCGCATTCTCTTTCTCTCTCTCTCGGTTTCCAATCTCCCAAGAAACTTCTCAGCCAAAACTGAGATGTAATTTTTCCTTATTTAAAACTTTTCCCTTTCCTTTTTTTTTGTATGGGGTCTTCTAGAGATCTCTCAACTTATCACTCTCTTCCAAAAAAAAACTTTCATGGAGAAAAGAAAAAACGAAATCAATGAGAAAAGAGGAAAAAGGGCATGTGTCGGTGGGGGATTTGGCCCATTTCTATTTATTAATTTCTTTTTGTTTAATCTTCCCCAGGATGTTCTACAATATTCCCATATAATTAACACTCACTTGTATATTATAAAAGCTTATTTTAAATAAACCAATTTGCTTTCTTTCCCAATTTAAATTAAATTTTAATTCTATCAAAATAATTAACCAAAAATGAAAACGTACCGAGTCGCTACAACCTTTACCCCTTGGGGAATTTTGTTGCCGAAATTCAACCCTCGTCATAGTTCGAACAAATCTGGAATTTCTTCTTTCAGATTAAACCAATGGTCCCTTGGCATTTCTTACAAAAATTCTTTGCACACTTATGTTCAGGTCTAGGATTATGAATGAGAAGGTTAGCATCAAATTCGAAGTTTTCATACAATATTAGCTATCCCCTATACTTAACTAAGAACTTAACTACAATACCTTTCAATTCGACTTTTGTCTTTCCTACCAACTCATATGCAATATTTTCTCGACAATACTTTATCCCACAATCACAATCGTTCGAATTCAACATTATTCGACGGTCAGAAGGCCATTTGTAAAATTTATTGTGCAAATCATTGTCTTCTTCATCATCTCTCGTGAAGAATTACCACTTGAAGAAGAATCAGGAACTGTCCTAACACGTCAGATTTAATATGATAGTTGTTGCCAAAACACCAACTAGATCAAGTCTGTTTACACTCTTGGCCCTTGGCTTATCCTCGTGCTCAACTTGAATAATTGAATTGCTATACTCATTCCGGACAGTGCCATCATAATAGATAACAATTTCCCAAAAGATGTCCATTAAATAAAGTTTTAGGTTCTGCCAACCTTCTAAATGAACGAACAATTACTTCTCTAACAGAGATAGAATGAGCTATCTCTTGATATGGGTCCAATCCATGAAAAAGACATCTTGTCGCCAATCCAAATATCTTAGTCATCTAGAAATCGCAAAGGGATACTATTCCCAAAAAGAGAAATCGTATCCTCAATTCCTATATTAATCCTTTAAACACTTCCGTAGTTACAAATATTAGATTGCCCAAAGATCATTTACGTTCAAGGTTTCAAAATGCTCAAGGTTCATCGTTATCACTCATCCATCTGTTCTTTCTCTAGATACCCAGCTTTAAAACAAGATCCATCAACAAACATAACAAAAGACTAAACTATCTTCGTGCTCTACTAACACCAAGATTTAATTATCGTATTACACACTAAAATGATCAACTCTTAGCCTTTAAGTTCAAATCTCTAACCATGAACCCCGGCTCATATCACACCTTAACTACAGCTTAACTTCAGCCTCATAGTCATAACTTTCCTATAGTAGAAACTATAAACCTAGCAATATTAAATTCACTCTAACTCCTCCTCATAGGACATTTATAAACCTCATTCGAATCCCTAACATTCGATAATCACCTATAGGTCACAATCGAAAAACATCACGCCCACAAACATTCGCATACCGAGGTGAACCTTTAGAAATGACACACCAATCTGGGTAACTAATCCAGATTTCTCATTGAAAAAATATCGTCCAAACGCTTTTCTATGTCGAACCCCAGAATAGTTAACTGGACGCTCGATGCCAAGTCATATCACTTTCAAAATTCAACCTCTATGCACACAAAAACACATAGCACACACAAGATAAGTCATTCGCAAACCCATGCAAGCACACAATTCATGCCATGTAATGGTGTCTATAATCATCAAACATGACATACACAAACTCATCATCACCCACAGCTCATAGGTATTCGAACCTAAAGCTCTGATACCATTCTGTCACGCCCTCGACTCCAAGGCGCGTGATACCCACATAATATCCCGTTCTTATGACCAGAACTACTTCAATGATGTTCCTTTGAATTTTTTTAACCCAATTTAAAAGAAAAAACTCCCAAATTTACAAAATAATCCAAGTATAAAAATTAAAAATTTAGGAAAAATTTTCTCTATTTTTCGGACTATCCCAAATTTATCTATAAACCTGCCAAACCAAACAACCATATATATACACAGGTACTGTTATGGTTGGTATACTAAAAATTATATTTTTTAGTATTTAATTTTATTTTAATAATATTTTTTTTATGAGAATCTTTGTGAGCAATATATGTATATCATTTCTTTAATATTATGCATGGATGTCTGATATTGTGTATAGTATTTAATCTGGTATGTAGAGTACGGCTTGCACACAAAAGATCAGATTTTAGGTTCTTACAGAATATAAGTTTTATGTTCACAATTTAGATAGAAATGAACATACCGTCGGTACGACTGTAACACAGAGTTTTAGTAGGCCTGTCTTGGTTACAGATAATAAATAATAGCGTCATCTATTATTCTAACTTTCTGTGCCAGTACACTTTGTGTGTATTGAACGGGACATTTGGGATAATTAATTTTGTACTGACTATATAAATTAATCCACACTCCAAGGTTATTATGAATAGTGCTTATCCTTTTAATCCTGAAATAATTATTGATTTGCGTATATTTAATATTCGTTATTTTGATTCATTAGAGGGTGCGATCTTATAT